>JAHREE010000354.1:1659394-1697216 GCA_033628505.1 Tringa tobata | reverse complement strand
GAGGTGCTGGGGATGTTCTGTTATCTGTCTCCACGCCTTCTTTTGGCCCTTTCTTATTGTCAGGTCCTGACACCACCCCCCGCCAGCACCCAAATCCGGGTCAATTAGAGAGGGGGGAACAGCCGGTGGCCGGCAGTTTGCTGCTGGGCATTTGGAAATGTGGGGTTTGGAACAGTTGCTTCCCGGGTGATCTCCCGGGGCAGAGCTTTTCCCATCTCAGCACATGGGCACCGTGTGGCACGGCTCTGGAAGCCACCAGACACCGGGATGGGCTGGTAGAAAGCAGGGGCAGCACGTGCAGCTAAATGCATTATTTCAGACACAAGTCCTTTCAGTTAAAAATTGTCTTATATATTGCTAAATGAAAGCCACGCTGCCTTTTCCTTCTGCCTTTTTTTTTTTTTTTTCTATTTTTTTTTTAAGTAGAACAGGCAAGTGGGTTCAGAGCCCTAGTTTTTGTTAAGAAAGGTTGAAGAACGATCTGCAGTTCAAATATCCGATCGCGTACTGAACAGCAATCTATTAAATAGAGATCATGAATTGAACAACACCTGTAAAATCCATCCCTGGGAAAAAGAAAAGGTCACAGAACCTGGCAGGGGCAGATCCCAGCAGCACAAGTTGTGCTTCTGTTACGTATATGTGTTTTTATATGTTTTCTGTTAGGCGTGTACATGGACCTATCTGCGTGAATGCAGGTTTTGCACGTGCCTAGTGTGAAGGGAAGCAATTTGTACCTGCTGGGGCTGGCTTGTACGCCGCTGCCAGAATTGCCCAGGAAGGCAGAGCTCAGTGCAGGCTGATTTTCCTCAGTTTCTCAGTATTTTGCCCTTGCAAAGGGCACCGCCGGTGGTCCTTCACAGCCAGGGACCTCTTCTCCGGCGTGAGCCCACGGCAGAGAGGGAGGAGTGGGAAGAGCATCGCTCTGTGCGTACCTGGAGGCCGGGGGCTGTGTCCTGGGCTGTACCCCCCCACGGGCTTCCCCCGGCTCCCTGCGTGGACCGGTCATAAAGATGTGTCCCAGGCTGTAAAAAGGCTACATGCCCGCTCCGCACGATCCCTGCGCGCTCACATCTGGGCTGCATGTGTGGAGAAGTCAAGGCACACACCGCAAACAATTTTACATGTGCAATTTTCCAAGTCTGGGTCTATGGGTCTAAAAAAGCGGCATATCTACAGTGCGGAAAAGTGACATTCTTCTGCGCAGGAGGGCATTTTTCAGTGACTTCCAAAGGGAAAAAAAATAATAAATAAATGCAGCGTTGTTCTTGGTAGCACGGTTACTAGCAGCTTGTTTCTACTGGTGGCTCCTGAATTTTCCCCCAAACCCACCAAGACGGAGCGTTACTCCCAAACAGCAACTTGCACACAGCAATCAGAATATTTCAGATATTCACTTCTATAGGCTGATGTTATTAAAATTAAAAACATCTGCTTCGAGGAATGCAGATTTTTCTGGATGTAAAGGCTTCTCCACTCCCACAGTAAATCCGGCTGCTCGGCGAGAGAAAGCGTGATTCGGAACAGTCGTCGCATTGTTTGACACGGTGGAGAACGCAGCGATGCCGCCCGAAATGCTGCTGTTGTTGTTGTTCCACCAACAGTCGGTCGGAATTGGGTACTGGCTCTACAGGCTCTCAGCTGGGAACACTCTCCTGACATCTCTCTAGGTAAAGGATTCCCACTGTGTGCTGCCCCACACCCCCTGCTCCGGGCAGAGGTGCTCCCCCCCATCGCCCCCAAAGAGAGGAGTCTGTGGCTGTGATGAGTTTTGCAGCCCTTGTCCGTTGTCAGCTCCCTGGCAGAGCTGGGGGGCAGCGGAGAAGGGACCCCCCACCACCCATACATCCAGTACCCCACCAGAGGCACCACCAGCCAGAAACCCCTCCCACCTCACAAAAATCACCGGGAAAAACTCCACTACTTGTGCTACCTTCTCTTACGCTGCGCGGGGCTGTTTAGGAACGACTAATTACATGTATTGATGAGGAACACGCCGATTGCTGGGCTGGTGACAGGAAGCTGCACTGAGGTGCTGTGCTGTGTCCATGGCATGTGGGGTTGCTTTTGCCCTTCAGGTTGGGCCTAAAGAGAGAAAAAGAGGTTGCGAATGGGAAACATTGGTCCTGCTGACATGGCAATATAGGGAAATGGGAGATAATCCATAGGAGGACGTTGCCCTAAACCGGAGGGAGGTGACACAGGATGCATGTCGTGACACAGGATGCATGTCGTGACACAGGATGCATGTCGTGATGCAGGAGTGGGTAAGGTGCTACCCAGAAGTGAACGGTGGAAGTTAAAGTCCTTTTCTTATTCTGATGCCTTACAAACCTGCCACTGGGTAAATCTGGGGGTTTCAGCAATGAGGTATAAATGGAAATTTAGACAAAACATGGCATTAGTGTAAACTAAGTAAAAAACCCCACCTCGCTGCCCATGTGTCTTTTGGAAAAGAGTATAACACATCCAAATACTTTTCGGTATTGGGAGAAATTGGTCCTTCCTTCGGCTTGTCGGTAAGAGAGTTTGGAGACAGGTTCTCTCCCAAGTGGTCTGGAAGAGCTCCAGGCCACCTGAGACTCCCACTGCCACTCCACCTTCCCATGGCTGCTGGCAACGGGAAACCTGCTCTTCGTGGGGTGGATCCTATGAAGTTATAAATAACACAAAATCAGGACTTTAAATTCCAATATTGTTTAAATCCTGTATAAGTTGATGAACATGCACACGCACACGCACGCAGGAATTTGAAAAAAACAGGATTTAGTAATTTCCTCCGAGTATTTACATCTTAAACCACGCTAACCAGTGTTCTAGTTCAAAAGAAACACTGGGATCTGGCAGGATTAGCAGTATTTGAGAGCCATCCAGTTCTTGAAAAACCCTCTGATTCTGCTTCCTGGGGATTCTCACGGACCGTGGCCTTTGTGGAGGCAGGTGTCCTCCTTCCAGCTGGCCACGGGGAGCTTCACCCAGCAGTGTTCGCAGGCAGCGCCTCAGATCTCGGTCCCCAAAGAAATGTAAACTATGTGGGCCTTCAGAACTGGGGATTAAAATAACGAGGAAAAGAAAGTAAAATCCATTCATTACATCTGACTTGAAGGAAATGCTTAAGGAAGGGAAACAGCTGATCACGAGACAGATCTTACGGCTGTGAAACACGGGTTGCACTTCTTGCATGGAGACAGCTCTGGGTTAGACACTGAGGGCAGGGGAGCTGGGGTTTGTGTCCTTAGTAGATGAAGAACAGAGTTATAATTGTCCCTGTCGGCACCTAGGGACGGATCTGCAGGGGCACAGGAGCACCAAGGTCCGTTGCAGTCCAGGGGATGCCACCTTGGAGGATGGATTCAATTAAAAAAAAAAAAAAAGCTGGAAAAGTGTTTTTTTTTTTTTTTTTTCCCCCAGTGACTTCAAAATACTGCAATTAAAACTATTATTAAAGTAGATAAAATGAAGCGGAAATTTGCTTTCAGGTTTTAAAGCCAAGAATGTTCTTTGTGCCTCTCTCCATTTCTGCGCTCCACGTACCCCGTGCTGTTTACACAAGGATTATCTTGTTTATTTTACAGTTATTATGCTTCATAGAAACTAATCAAGAGAATATTTCTTTTTTTATGACAAAAAGTGGATGTTGAATTGCTCGAGTTGCTTTTATACAACATTCTTGGGCTTGCGATAGTGTGATATTTAATAAAGTGTTTATAAAGGCAGATATAATAGTTTATCAGATCTCAGGCAGTCATCATAACAAAACTGCCCTCAGCCTGAGTGCTATGTACTGTGCTTCGTAATTTACAACACAGCACTTTCTAAATTACTCCACGAACTAAGAAAGTTGCCTACCAAAGAATCAATCTTATAAGAGCCGAGAAATCTTTTCCTAAATATTTTTCCTGTTACTTAGTCTCCGTACAAATCATTATTAATGGCCTGGGCTGGGACAGAAACCTCTCTCCCTCGCCGCGGGCGGCACACGCGCGCCCCGGGGGATTTCCGTGCCCTCCAACCTACCCGAGCCCCCAGTGGAAGAGACCCTTCAGCTGAGAACACCACCTGCCTAAAATGCCACCCTGCACGAACAAGGGGGTAAAGTGAAGAAAAAAAAAAATACTGAAAAGGAAGCCGGAGACCCCGTGGTGGGAATCTAACAGGGAAATTCGGCCGGGAGTCGATAGTTTACGAGACGGTGACTAGAGAAAGGAGCCTTTCGTTTCTGCGTGGTGGGTCCCGGTCCCTACCAACTCCTCCCAGCTTTGGCTGGTGGATTCTCCACAATGGCATGTGCTCAGGCTTCCTCAGCAGGACATAAAGCCTGGGTCCACCTGTCCCGTCTTCTTCTCTACTGGAGGACCTGCCCTGAAAATTCCTGCCCGCAAACAGTGGGAGACTCAGGTGTGTGTCCCAGGTGGGTTCCGGCATCTCCTCGTTCTTCCCCAAAGTCCCACTCTGGTTATTCACTATGCACAGCCTGTCCGCTGTCACGTGGAAAAGGAAGAGATCTGGGATATTTAAAAGTGGAGAACAGCTATTTGTAATTCAAGGCCAGTTTTTGATCTGCAAATAAACAATGACCTCCTTGATATCCAGCGTTTACTCAATCCTCATCCTGGAAGCACCTTCTGCAGTTAGTCCTGGTGTGCACCTGTAGGTGCAAAGCACGACTTAGATCTTCCTTATGATCACTATGAAATCATCATCCAATTTCACTTTAACCTTCTATGTAGTTTACACTTCAACCTTCTATATAGTAGAGGAAGAAAAATCATTGTTTGTGAGATCCTCAGTGGTGTGGTGGTGTGGCTTTTGTCCCCTCCTCAAGCTGCTGTAAATTATTTTTTTTTTTCAATTTGGTAACCTGTGTTTGCATTGCTGATCTTCACATTTTTAAGCAGTATAAATAAACACCAAATTCCCACCTCTCTGTAAGCAGGTATGTCCTCCAGCTGGGCAAAGCTTCTCCTTGTGTTTCTAACGAGCAGTCTGAAGGCACAAAATTGCAGTCATTCTTTGCAAAAAGAGCAGTGGATTCTAATTCTTGGTCAGGCTTTGATCCGAGAGAAGTAGAGAGGCTGGGCTCTGCTGGAGGGCTCTCTCTCAGAAAAAAGGTCGACTCACAGTTGTGCAAGGAGCAGGTGTTTTCTTTCACATCTAAGAATTTTTTGTCCAATTGCAAGAAGCCTAGGAAAGATGGGCAATTTGTGTCCCTATTGCTAGTTTTAGAGCAGGTGCATGGCAGTCCAAGGTGATGATTTGGTATCGGAAGAGAAGCAGCACAGAAAGGGAAAGGTTTTGTGGTTGACAGTGGTACAGGTGGATAACCAATTTTCACCTAGGAGAAATGGTAAAACATGTTCTTAAAGGGTTTTGTGGGAGACCATCAAACACATCTGATCTGCTGAATGTGGTTTTTTAAAGGTAAGGACTGCAATCGGGACTCTGTCAGGATGCAGCATCCCCATGGATTTGTACCATGTGGTCCCTAGTAGAGAGATCGAAAGATAAGAATCAATGCTTTACATGACTTCATTGAGGGGTGGACTCGGAAACACCAGGTGGACAAACAGGTGATTTTCTTATCCTCAGCAGAAATATATGCTGTTGAAAAGCTGCAGACTTGGAATCTATTCATGGATAATTTCTTGCAAGCAGGTTTGTTTTCCAAAGTTGTGCTTTTCCAAGTTTATGCAATCTGTTTCCTGTTCCATAACTGGAGTTGATTCTGCAGCACAGTGGTTATTCCAGGATGAAGAAATGTCTAATGGAGGATACCTGTGATGATCAGGGCCCTCTCCTGTAGGTAGAGAATGGGTAGGACTCCTGATGAATCCCCAGAACCAAAATTGCCACCTCCTTAGCCCTCTTGAGCAATGAGAGCTCTTGTCCACTGGCTGATGAGAAGAGGAGGACAACAGCTAAATTTTTCCTGATGAGGTGGTTGAAGAAGAAAACTGCAGAGGACTGGTTAGCAACTTTGAAGCTTTATACGGAGATTTATGATGGTGTGCCATTTCCTTCACTTTAAGAACTGAGGGGGTGGAGAAGCAGAGCAGGTTGTGAGTGAGGCAGCACCAGGTGGATGCATACCATGACAGTAGAGAGGAAGGTGACATTTGGAACTGGGCAGAGTGTGATGATTTAGAATTTAAAAGAAGATGTAGAAGAGAGAAATTAAGGATATTGTTGAAAACCAAACAAATAATGAAAGAGTAACCTATAAAAAGCAGGAAAAAAATAGATTTATTGAGTGTGAGTGAGATTACAGACTTTGAAGAGAGAATCAGAGAAAGAAACTGAGTCAAAAAGAAAGGAATGGGAGATAAGAATAGAGAGAGACAAGAGCAAAGATAGAAAAATAAAAATAAAATAAAATAAAATATGAAGATGTGCTGGTAGTGGTCCTGTCTTTTCTTTGACACTTCCTTGACACAGTCCTTTACCTGTGATGCTAATTTCTGTCACTGTGGGAAAGTTAGCCTGTGGAGGAGACAGAGCTTTCCTGGGGCCTATTACAGAGGGTGGGGTGACGTCAGAAAGGTGGACCCACCAGCTCCAGCATGACATTTTCATCCTGTGTTTCTCCTTCAGTTCTAAGCCCCTGATACGTGTACATTTAGAAACAAAAATAGCGCTGAAAGATCTCCTGGAGAACAGCTTAACGCACACGGGAGATGGGATGAGAAAGGCACCAACTCACTGACCACCTCAGTGCCAAGGGCTGGGTGCCTCTGCTGTATCCATGATGGGACAGCAAAATTAGTAGCTCGAGACACTCCAGTTCTGCTCCAGAGGTTCTCTGTCATTTTGGGCAAGCCAAAATACAGGTGCCTGAATCCTCAACCCGGTATTTATCACCCTGGAAATCACTGTTAGTTTATAATTATTCAAAGCTCTGGACAAGTGCTGTAGGTATTGCTTTGAATGTCATGGTCGCCGATTCCCCCCCCAGCTTTATAAAATCACGTATTTTTCAGAAATATCAGCCAGGCTAGAAAGAAAACCTGGCTCCTTCACTCCATGAAGTGGGGTTTGGACCATGCAGAGGGTCACTTATCCCAGGGTGAGGATAGAGGTGGAGGTGACAACACCAAAGAGAAGACCATGAACTTCAGGGACACCTTTGAAAACTTAGGCATTGTAGAATTCAGGCCACCAAACAGCTGGATTTGCTGAACACATTCTCCCTTTTTTTTTTTTTTTTTTTTTTTTTTTTGTCAGCCCAGAAGGATTGTCTGGGCAGCTGTTGAAAAATTTATACATTTGTTGGGATCTCAAGCTGTTTGGGAGCCGTGGCAGGTCAGATGCTCTGCCCAGGCTGCTCGACAAGCAGGTTGTACCACAGCCTGGTGGTAACCACAAGCCGGCATGAACCCTTATAGTCAGGCCAACACTTCCTAGAGAGCATCATATTTATTGCGCACACGTGACGGAGTCACCGCAGGCCCTGCAGGGTGAAGGCTCAGAGCTTCTGGGGATTGTCTGAGGGACCTACTGCCCATGTGCTGCCCAGTCACCGGGGAACATGGGCGGTGAAGGGATTCTGCGAGTCAGATTTACTGTGAAAAGGCAGCAGCAATGAAACGCCGCATGTGCGGCAGGACGTGCCGCTTCCTGAAGCGCCGGTTGGAGCGCACATACGCTGCCCAGATTTCCCCCAGCCCCAAGTGTGGGAGCTCCAAAGGCTGGAGGCTTGAGGAAGGGGGGGACGATATTTTTAAGACGTGTGGGGTGTGAGGGGCCGGGACGAAACGCGCCGCTCGGCACCGTGGTGCTGCCAACCTCATGGCAAGGTGGCTGGTACACCATGAGAAAAAGATGCCCAGGTTCCACTGTGGGATGGGCGTTGCACCTCCAGGTGATGCAGAGCTTGAGGAATCACTCCGTCTGTGCTCTCCTTCCCCAGTCAAACAGGAATATATACATCATAGAATCACGGAATGGTTTGGGTTGGAAGGGACCTTAAAGACCACCCAGTCCCACCCCCTGCCCTGGGCAGGGACACCTCCCACCGGACCAGGTTGCTCAAATCCACGGTAATGAGGATGCCCAATAAAGATGCCATCAACATAAATAAAGACGACGAGTCATCCAGACTTTATGTGGAGCAGGCGCTATGTAAATAATTTTTGTTCCAAGAACAGCAACAACCAATCCCTGAAAAGCTGAGAACACCTTTATGGTAATCCTCAGTCCCTCGTAAGGTAGGGCATTTGGTAACAATTAGAGATGAAGGCTCAAAATACTTATTCATACCTCCCTGAACTTCAGACAAAAAAGAGATCCCAATCTGAGCCACCTCCGGGTACCGACTTTGCAAAAGCAAAACAAAATTCATGGAGTTTTTTAAAACCCAAACCATCCCGACTTCTGGTCCCTTTCGGTTTCGATGCATTTCACTATTTTAATTTTATTCTTCTTGTCCTCACACAAGAAAAAATGTGAACAGACTAGAAGTTAGGTTGATTTTTGTGAGGTTGAGCTGAGGTCAGTGAAAAATTGATAGCAACTTTTGAGATGAAAAAAAAAAATCATCAAAGCCGAAGGAAGCTTCTCAAAGTGGGATTTAATAGCAGCTATCATATTGCCTTCAATGGCTTGACCATTTCTTCTGCAGCTGTTTTATTTTAAAATATTTCACCCCCATCCCACATGTATAGGCCCATACACTGACCTAAGTACACACATCCAAGTACTTTGGTCACTCATGATAACTATAAACCCTTCAGTGAACCACCAGAAAGGTAGTTCAAATGGAAATGGTGAAATTCAATATAGCGTTTAACTAAGTCACTGTCTAAGGTTAAGCCCAAGGAACAGTCAGTAACGCTGGGAGGAAAGGCAAATACATTAATTGGTAGGTGGACACCAGATACATGTGGCTTTCCTGAAAGCTGTTGAATAACTGCAGTGGTATTTCAATGAGTGAGTGAAGCAAATGAGTCTATTCAAATATATACTTTAATTCATATATAAACACGAGCAGACAATAATGAGTTCATGGATTTGCTTATTATGGTACGTTTCCATTGCTCTCTTTTTTAGTTTTTAAATTGAGCTTTGTCCAAAGACGGTCAAGAAGCGTTCCTTCATCTAAGTGGATGTTGAGATTAATTAAAATTAAAAGGAGGTTGAGATTAAAAAAAAATAAATTAAAAATCCACATTTGATTAAGTAAAGAAATATTTCTATTTACTCACTTTCCCCCCCATTGATATGCAAAACATACCAATAATTTTGATGCGGTCTCTACATGGAAATAGTATGACATGCTGCCAATCATAAAGCTGAGGAGAAACAGAAGAACCAAGAAGTAACTTCACTGCAGATCAACAGATCCAAACAATTTTACCTTCTCTGAGATTTTTGTTTCATGAGGTACCTCCTTTTGTAGCATTTACCGATAGCAACAACAAAAAATTGAATTGCTGACTGGTCTTCTCTCACCCCTTGATTGTTCACCACTCCAAAAACCAAACAACACATTCATTGTTTAAAAATGAGAACTTCAGCGTCCTACCATGGTGTGAAAGGTAAATGAACTGTAGAGAGATGTGTCACAATAAGATGACAGACAGACAGACAGACGGATACTTGCAAAGCTAATTTTTTCCAGAGCTTTCTGGCCTCTTCCTGCACGTACAAGTGAGCTGCTGGCACGAGATGGAAAATCTGTGGAACAGCTGACCTGCCTCGCAACTTCCCACGTAAGAGAACCATCCACATGCTTAGTTTCAAAATTGCCTGAAACAACTTGAAATTTGTTCATGGTCGCTGTAAATCTGAGGCGCCACTGGTTGCTGTGATGTCCAGTCATCTGCAATCACTGAATAATCCAGGCTGAAGAAACTTCTGGAGGTTTCCAGCCCAAACTCTGTCTTGAAGCAGGGTGAGCTACGGGGCCACAACAGGTTGCTCAGGGTTTTGTCCAGTTGGGTCATGAAATCTCTTGAGGAGAGAGACTGCACAACATGTCCCAGTGGTTAACCATCTTCATTTTCCCACAATATCCAGAGCATTCCATGTTTCAGTTTAAGAAACAGTCTTGGTAGCCTTTTTGGTGTCTGGACTTGCTCAGGTTTATTGGCTGTGCTCCCCGTCCACACGCTGCTTTCATGGAATCATAGAATCCTAGAATTGTCAAGGTTTTTCCTAATTTCTCCTAATATCCATTCTGAACCTTCCCTGGCACAACTTGAGGCCATTTCCTTTTGTCCTATCGCCTGTTCCTTGGGAGAGGAGACCGACCCCCAACTCTCTACAACCTCCCATTCATTTCTGCGTGACCACTGGTAAAGTGTGCTCGTTGAACTTGAATACATTGCCAGGGCAAAGTTGACTTGAGAGATGTTTTCTCCTAGGTCTTCCCCTTGCCTTGCACTTCTGCCCAGCTGTTGGTCCAACCAACTTACTCTCGCTCAGACCGTTACTGCTACCTACAGGGTAGCGATGTAGAGGGGTACCAGGATGCACCGTTATCATCCAGGTTGTCAAATGAGGATTGGGACTGGGGTGAACAAAGGTGTTCACTTCCATTTTGTCAGTGTTATGTTCATGGTTGGACTTGGTGGTCTGAAAGGTCCCTTCCAACCTGGGCGAGTCTATGATTCTGTGATCGCACCAGCTCTCCGATCTTCACAACACAAGCAAATGAGTAACTCACCACGTGTTGGGAGAAAAGTATATATATATTCACATTTTATCCTGCATTACTGCAAGTAGAAAGACAGCTTATCACAGCAGAACATTCCCTTCACTGTGAAAGGATGCAGTGATCCCTTTTCCTCCTTTTGTGGAGGATCAGATATTATAGAAGAGACCACCGAGTCTTCACTTCAGACAGGACACCTAGACCTAGTTAGCGATGCCATCTCTCTAACCATATCTGAATTTTACACCATAGATACATTCCCCAAACTATGCCGTCACCTGATGCATTCTATATCAGAACTGCTATATTTGGCCCTCTTAAAAAAAAAAACAAACCAATTACTGGAAGAGGTGATTTCTAACTATTCACACGGTATTTTTGATCACTTGCAGAAGGAAGAATGATTGCGGATGTTAGGGGAAATCCGAGCTTAATTGTGTCAAATTGGAACTAACCAAATCAGTTAGTTCACAGGAACTATTTTGAAAAAGCTCAGAAGAAAAGATTGCAATTGATAAGATAATAAGCTGTATTTTTGCATGCCAGGGAGTGTTTTTAAACTATATGGAAGAGCATATTCAATAAAAATTTTTAGTGTAAGGCATTGAATGTGTGGAAACCCCATTCAGCAAAATCTTCCAAATTGTAATTTAGCGCCTAACCTTTGATTCAGGTTTCTTTTTGAATCCTTAGGCATTCGAAAAGTGCATTAATGTCAGAAAACCTTAGGCAGTTAAGCCACCAACACCCCCCCTCTGTGCGAAATCCCATCTCTCTAGAAGTCTGTAGCAATAAGTGCGCTGGTGCTTCATCTTCACTCGATAGTTTACTCGTAACCTCTCTAACCTATAAAGTATTTCTGGTTTCTATAAAGTATTCAAGTTCTGCTAATGCTTCATTATTTTAAAATTACTATGTTTTACATCAGTTCTCCTACTCAGATTTTTGTCACTGTCTGTAAAGAGATTTACAAATCAAAAAGGTTTTAGAAGTAATATGTGTAAATACTGGGGGAACCTAATTTGTCACTAAAAGTCTGACTAATAAAATCTGAGAAATGCAGAATTATTTAATAGCTGAGACCTTATGAAGTAATGATACCTACTTTGATATCTGTTTTTGAAATCATAAAAGATAAAAGAAGTCTTGCATTACTTTGCAGGCTTTTTTTACAGTTGCAGCGATAGCCACTAGTATTATCCTTTAAGTGTTTTCAGCTCTTTGCAGGGCTTTTATGAAGTTTTAAAAATAGTATCTTGTGGCTGTTCACAACTGAACAGCAAACTGACTGTGCGATAGTTATCTGTGTTGCTAAAGATAAAACTGTGAAGTTATTAGGCTACGTTTATCTAAACAGCCCAAGGAAGATGACATAGATTTAAAGTTACAGCCCAAGATCAAAGAAACCAATAAATGGTCCAGGAAACAACGATTTAAAAAGCAAAAACTCATTTGTTAATATGAAGGCCAGTTTTAAGGTGGGAAGAGACATCATTTGTAATAGGACTTCTTTATTTTCATTTTTTTTTCTGTAAAAGATGTTCTAAACTAAACTTGCACTTTTGTAGCAGTATCACAGCTTTTCACCTCAATCCCTTAGGCACCGTGAGCCTGCTCCAGCAGCCACTGATGGCCAGAAGGTGACTCGCACTAAGGTTATTTTCTTTTCTTCAGCTTTAATCACTTTCCAAGTTACCCTGGTTTGCTGTAGATGTTGTTGAGGTTCTCAGCAACCTCAAAGGAACCTCTTCTTGGTCCGTGTTCCAGCATTAATCTTAGCTCAGGATTTGTTGATCTGTTGCTCAGTCTGTCGCTGCTGTTGTGTCTTCCATTGCGCTGTCATCAGGATGGAGTCTGCTTCTTTTCTTCTTCCCCAACAAAAGATGTTCTTCCACTTCTCTACAGCTTCATATCCAGTTGTGTTGGAACAGTTTTGGGACATTAACTGGTGGTTTATTTTTTTTATATATCTGTGCAATGCAATTGTGTTGGACTCTGGAGGCTCCCTTGGACCAGCTGGATGAAGACACGGCAGCACAGTAGGAAGTGGCACAGATGGGATTGCTGTACGTGGTACGGTGTCCTTCAACTTTTGACTCAATGATCCATCTTGATGGTCAAGAACCAATTTATACATGTAATCCCCAGAAGGGGCCTTCTGTATAAGTTTGGAGAGGGACCTTGGTACGTGCTTCAAGACCCATCAAGACATGCATTAAGAGCAAGAGTGTATGTTTAAATCAAGAACATACATGGGGTAATGGGCACAGTAAAATAAATAAAAAAATAGAAGTTTAACTTAAATGTGGATACAAGATATAATTCTGTGTCTGAAAGAAAGGTACCGAAGCTTCCTGTTGTTTGCCAGAGATGGGAATGAACTTGCTCTTTGGAACAGTAATTTCCCAGTTCATACTGGGACCATTTGGAATTTCACCTGCTGAGGAGTTAACAGTGTGGAATTGCTACTGCTCTAACTTCCTGCCCTATAATCGGTTAAATCTGCCAGTTCATTTCAGTATTAATCTAAATATTGCTGGGCTTTAATTTTTTTGCAGTTATCAGAAGAACTATATAAAATCAGATACAACTGAAGTCCCATTTGGCTCATACTTCCTTTACTTTTCCATAGAATGACCTTCTTTGGTAGTCTAACGTAGATATTATTTGCAGTTCATTTTTCCAGAAAGTTTAATACGTAGCCTAATTTTTTATTACAAGTACAAAACCCCATTCTGAAATACAAGTACGCAACTCCCCATCCCCAAAAACGTGTCCCTTCCTTTGACTTCAGCAACCCGTTTCATCTGTTTTCCTTCAAAGTTGTTTTGCTTTACACATTCTGCGGGTAAGCTTTAATTTGCATTATTTAAAAGCTGTTTGTGATAGCTCCAATTGCCTTAGCACAGGGGTATATTTTACCACTTCAAGCAGAAAAGGGCTTTGTCTTCCTCCAGACTACAGCAGTTAATAATGCGTCCCCATTTTCTCTTTTAAAACAACAGCTTAATAAGGGTCGATAAAAGGCCTGATAAACCAGATGGTCTTGGATGAGGTCCTAGGTTTGTTCAAATCTGAGCTGTGTTGGACTATAGGGAGGAGAACAATGTGCAGTCCTAAGGAATCCACGGAGAGGGAGGAACCCAGGTCTTGGATATTTAATAGCAGTAAGAACAAAAGTACTTATGTATGGCAAGGTAGTTGTTTTTTTTTTTTTTTAATTACAGTCACTTCATACATGATTACAAAGGAAGAGTAAAGGACTTATGGCAGGGCTGGTGGCAGCTGGTGAGGTCCACAAGGTCCTAAACACTTGTGAGCATAACTAAATAAAAACTACTCTCAATTTATGTTCTCAGTGGACATTCTTCATGCGTAGAAATAGGGAGGATCATTGAATGCAGCAACCAAACCAAAAAACAACCATAGATTAAGAGGAAGGATCTACATGCACAAGATGGAGGAGAATTAAAAAAAAAAAAAAAAAAGAGAAATATCCTTCAGTTAAATGCTTGTTTCCAGATAGGGAACAATCTCTTCTCAGTGCAGTCCAATGAAATTATGAACAATACAAAACATTTCACAAAAGCTCTCAAACCTGTTGCTACAGAATATATTCAGGTTTTTTTCTGAAGTTTAATTTGGGAGATTCAGGCTTCTCATGCAAGGTTTACAGTTCCATCGCATAAAAAGATGGAGGGGGCAATGGCTGGAATTATCTGTCATCCCATTCTTATTAGGCACTTGAAATATAGTTTACCTAAACAAAGAAATTTATAGTGTTTATGCAGTTAACTTTTACTGACTATGAGATATCAGATTTGTTTGTTTGTTTCATACCAAACAGAGCACAACCACATTTACCAGCAAATGGAAACAAACTTTGTTGGAATGGATTTTGTAAATAAAACAAGATATTTTCAGTGCAAATATTATTCCAGGACTAAGCCAACTGCAAATATTGGGCAAAAGGGAGCGGAGTGGTTCAGGAGAAAGATAGTGGCTGTAGCCCACGATTTTTTTTTCCCTCTAGCACCATCCTAAGGAAAATTAGCAATGCCCTCCAGCCACTGAACCTGGGAGTCGGGAGGGAAAAGCACAGGAACCACATTTTCCTAAAGATTTTTGGTCCAAGGTGTCTTCAAAACATCTGATATTCCACCTCTTGCATGTGCAGGAAGGAGCTGAAGTGAAACGAACTACCTGTAAGCGATGAAATGTCCTCTCAGAACTACCCACTGTCACATCCACGCAATTTAAGAAGTTTTCCTGTATTTAAATGACTAACCAGTGTATTTCTTGCTGCTTTCATAGTACAGAAATAATTTGTCTCTTCCTTTCAAAACGTGCTGTCTCTTTTTCCCCCTTCACAACAAATCTTGAGGAGGTAGTTAAAGCATCAACACCTATTAGAGAGGATGGAAAGAATACATCACTGGAAATCTTGGAAACTTTTCAGCAGCGTGTTCGTCCCAGAATAAATGAAGGCCTCTGAACTGATCCTCAGATGAAAAGCGGTTCATATACGTCTTTAATTAGATCATGCCATTGGAACACAATATTGCGATAAAGAAGATTTAATAAAGCATTTTGTCCTTTTATTACTTTCGTTTCATGCAACATATCTCCTTATCCAAGCAAGATGTTGGACTTCAAAGGAAGTGCTGTCCACCCTCCCTTTGCTCAATAAATAACTCCCGGAGGAGTAAAAACAATATATGTTTGTAGCTTTGCCGACGCTGCCGAGTGGTGAGAAGATCAATCACTGTCATCCTTTTCTCTGGCCCTAGGTCCAAGATGAATCTCTTCCTTAAAGAAATTTCGGTATAATTTGGTGAGTGTCATTAACCCTTCACCTCCGGGAGACCGCACCTTAATAATGAAATGAAATTAAATCAAGGGACTTCCCTTGCTGGAGAACATTCATCCGAGCAGGGGCTGACCCTGCGCTGGTCAAAATCCATAGCAATAAAGGGACCAGAAGGAGGCTGAAGGCGTGTGTTGGATGGATGGCAGCACCATCAGAAAACAACCACCAACTTAATTTTCTTCAGTGGGAATAAGCTCACCAGGCTTTTGATGCCACTAAACAGCCCTTTGCTTCTATTTTGCAAAGAAACAAAGCCAAAGTGTTTTCAAAACAAAGCAAACAAAAAAAGGACTAAAAGAAGCCAGAGAAAACAAAAGGCTGGATGGTGTCTGAAAAGGCAGATATTTCACCTTGTGCTGCAAGGTGGGATCATCTGTCAAGCACAAGGTACCTGGCAGGGATTTCAGGGGGTTGTGGTTTCACAGATTTCCAGAGAAGAGTTCTTTTTTTTTTCTCCAGGTGATTTATTTCCATATATCTTAGTGACAAAACCTGTTCCTGGATCTTTGCTGAGTTCTCTGCTGCTGCTACTGAAGCTTGCTGCATCTTCTGGTTACCCTCAACATGGACAGTGGTTTATTCTTCTCTTCTTTATATTTGACTTCTACATAGTTGATTAGTATCTTCCTCTCTAGCGTTCTTTTCTTTACACCAGAAAACCATTTTTTTTTCCTTTTTTTTTTTAAATATTACACTTCTTAAATGTCTAATGTGTTTTGCTGGCTGTTTAATTTAGCTGCACCTTTCCTGAAACCATGTGACTGGGCACAGTAGGGCAACTTAGACCCACATTGAGCAGAATTGAATGTTTACTTCATGTATCTTGCTGCCTGTACATCTGCTAGTATCTCCTACTGCCTGTTTGCTTCTTTTTTTAATGTTCATTTGATGTGGATGGTTTATGTTCAGCACAATAACCAGTAAATTCTTCCCTAAAAATTTACCCCAAGCTGGGCTCTCTCCACCTAATTATGCAGTTGATTACTCCAGAAAGCATAATAACTTTCTATTTTTTTCCCATTTTATCAAGATAATTTTGAATTGCAGTCTTGCCCTTCCGCCTATGTGCAGTTCTTGCTAGCTTGCTGCCATCTTCTATGTATAAAATTTATGTATATTCTGTAGTTTATAATTTGGATCATTCATGAAGCCATTGAGAAGAATTAGTCCCTGGATGGACCTCTTCGGAACCCCACCTGATCCACCTTTCTGTTTGCTAAATAAACTGTTGATAATTATTCTGTGGACACCACTATGCAATGACTGGAAGTCTGAAAATGAATGATATGTGGAAATGAACCTCCAGCCACCAAGTGATTCATGAAACCTTCCAGATAAAGTGGCTTGAAAACATAAACCCTTGAAAAAGCTCAAACTGAATACTTTTTTGTGCTCAGATCTTGTTCTTCAATACCTATAGTTCCCCGAGACTTGTGTGGAATTTGGAAGTGTATAGCTTTAGAGATCCTGCTTGTTATTTGTACAGAACATCATCTGTGGAATGCAAAAAAAAAAATATAAGAGGAATAAAACCACGGTTACTGCTGAGGATTTTTCAGGCTAAATTGGGTACAAGATCGCATCTGAGCAAGAAGCATGATGTCAGGCAAACGAGAGCGAGGGAAGGGTATGAGCTAGTTGTTTTCAGATTGTGCTTTTCCATTCTTTCTCCTCAAGTTTACTTTTAAATGAGGTAGAATTTGGCAGGGTTTGGAGGGAGTGTGTGCTTTGGCAGTGGGTTTCAAGGAGGAAGCAGAATGAAATACTGAAATTGCCGTTTACGATTTAACTAGAATTAAAGGAAGAAGGGGTAAATTCTGCACTAGAGGAATTTCGGACCATGTATGCATGGGCAACAAGGTTTTATTTTAAATTGCTGTGTCACTTCACACTGCTTAAATTAAAACTCCCATTGAATTTTAATTTACCTGTAATCCTCAGAATCCGTTGCAGTAAGGTAAACCTTTTTAAAGGCATCCTTGTGTGTTATTTTTCCTCGTTTATTCAGCTTGGTTTAATATTGTTTGCTTTTCACTTTGTATTTTAACAAGCTTGCTCTTCAGTTTTAGAGTAATTCGTGATCACCCCCAAATGGAAGTTTATTTTATTTTAGTGTTTCTTTCACAACTAATTTGAACCTACATCTGGATTTAAAGAAATATTTACATAGAAATAACACGAAATTGCATGGTGTAAATGTAGTGACATTCAACTATGTAAATAGCAGCAAAGATGTTTAATTGAGTATAAAACACGGGTAAAATGTAGTCATAGCTTGTTTTTGTTCCAGTTGTTTTATGCTGGAACTTTGATGGTAGAAATAAGGAGAACTAATCGATAATGGAAGTTACAGTGTGACGCGTGTTCTCACAATTTGGCTTTACAGGTAGGAATCTTTTCTCTGGGATACCTTGTCTTTGGGATACCTGGATTTATAACTGCAAAGTCAGGCGGTGCTGCAGGTAGAGCCCCCCACACCTTCCACGGCTCTGAAATAACAAAATCTACGGGATCCCGATGGATCTGGGACCATTGTTTTTTAATAACCTCTTATTTGCCTCTACCAAATTTAAGGAGGGATAAACCCCCCAGGACTACGTCTGGATGGGACGTTGGCCAAACAAAAGCAATAACTCCCGGGATTCTGGCAGGGGGTGAAGACCATGTCACCCTCTGCCGGGGTCCCTGCGGACACCAAAGCCTGAAGTCTCGAGGATGAGAGACAGTTACTGCCCTATCTCTGCTTTTAATTGAAGGTTTCACCCATCAGTTTTACCTTGCTGAAAAGCCTGCCCACCTCTTTGACCTGGGGGAGCCGTTTGCTGCAGAGGACCGGCAGCCCGACTGCTTGCTCTGTCTGTCCGCACCCGTGTCTCATCGCCCCTGTGATTCATGGCCTGATTTTCACAGCTTCAAAGGGAAGCCTAGAGACATCTGAAGGCAGTGAAGTGAGGAGCTGTCGGGTCAGGCGGCTCCATCACGAGCAAGGAAGAAAAAGAATGGGGGGAGAAGGAGACTGAGGGCAAAGCGTGTTAGTCCGTTCTCGTTGCCCCTACCCCTTGTCGTGGTTTAACCCCAAGTGGCAGCTTGGACCATGCTGCTGCTTGCTCACTCCTCCTGGTTGGGATGGAGGGGAGAATTGAAAGAGTAAAAGTGAGGAAAAAGTAAAGTGAGTAAAGCAAAAGCTGCACGCACAAGCAAAGCAAACCAAGGAGTTCATAGAATCACAGAATGGTTTGTGTTGGAAGGGACCTTGAGGATCATCCAGTGCCACCCCCTGCCCTGGGCAGGGACACCTCCCACCAGACCAGGTTGCTCCAAGCCCCCTCCAACCTGGCCTTGAACCCCTCCAGGGATGGGGCAGCCACAGCTTCTCTGCTCCCTGCTCCCTGTGGCAGGCAGGGTCTCAGCCACCCCCGGGAAAGCTGGGCTCCATCACAGTAACAGTGACTTGGGAAGACAAGTGCCATCACTCCCAACAACCCCCTCTTCTTTCTTCTCCCCCAGCTTTATACCCTGAGCATGACCTCCCATGGCATGGAATGTCCCTGCGGTCAGTGGGGGTCAGCTGTCCTGTCTGTGTCCCCTCCCAACCCCTTGAGGCCCCTAGCCCATCGCTGGTGGGACAGGGTGAGGAGCAGGAACGGCCTTGAACCAAACCCACCGGTGTTTTACCAACGGCATTCCCATCCCAAACCCAAACCACAGCCCTGCACTGGCTGCTGGCAAGAAAATCAACCCCATCCAAACTGAAACCATGACACTCCTCCTGTTCTCAGGTGGGTTCTGCCACCAACGTTCCCAGCCAGCTCTGCCAAGGATGCTGGCAGGCATGTCTGGACACTGTCTGCTTTTGGTATGAATTAAACAGGAGGAAGGATCAGAGGATGGAGCTCAGCCAGGGATGGAAGGCTCACAGGGCAGGACAGGGCCCCCGTCCCCACCAGGGTGAGGGGTCTCCAGCCAAGCCAGCTCCTTGGGGAGGCTGATTATCCCAAGGGCAGGACCTCAGCAGGGCGTGATGTAGTTTAGGAGGCATTTACATCCTTTCCTATTTACGCTCCAATTATGTGCTTAGAACCACTCACATTGTTACCTTGCAATCAACCTATTTGGCTGACAAAAAAATCTCAGAAATATTACTTCACCTCTACAGCTTTCTTTTCCCTTGAGTTCACTGTCCTGTTGTCTTCGGCTTCACACTGCTCTGTCATCTTCATCCTGCCACCTTCAATATATATTTGTTACCCATTTGTTGGACTTCCAGCTGCCACCATCCCATCCAAATGGGTACAGCTGAGTGTAGGCAGAGAACAACTGCAGGAGGGCAGGAACCACAGTGTGTGCTGTCCTCTGCCCGCTTGACTTAGGGAAGGAGAAAAGACACCAGGTAGGACACTGCAGCACCCTATTTATTACCAAGTTTTAACTAGTTTTGCGATATTTTTTTTCCCGTGATTATTTGCTTTGATGTTCACGTGAATGAATGTTGAGCCCGTTAATTCTCCTTCAATGAGCTCTGGTTGGCTCAATGAGCTGTGGCTACAGAGATGCACAGACCCGTTACACCCTCTCCACACTCAGCTGTCACTTTCCAGTGCGTGTTCTAACAAAGAACAAGAATATTTGCTGAAAGACAGATTTTTAACTGAGGATTGTTGAACACAGGCAAGGTTTTGTATCTGAATGTGAAAATTATGTCAGGATAAACTGAGTATCTTAATCACTTTATCAGGACACATTATTGCTATTTAACAAATAAAACAGAGTAGTGTTACTAAGTGAAGCCTTTATTGCAGTATAAAATATGGAACATTCATGCTTGCACACCATGAGAATAGAGTAAGACAAGACAAGATGCGGACAGGAATGAGGAGATGGAGCAAAGATAAATAGATATCTTTAGCAAATAAATAGAATAAATTTAGAAAACAAAAATATGTTATTCTTATCAAAGTGTATAGCTTGGTCATGAAAGCATGATTGGTGCCTGACCACGCTGGCTTCCAGTTCTGTCTTTTAAATGCTACATGTGGAAAACCTGCTAAGTAATGGATAAAGAAAATAAGTCACAAATTTTAAGAAAATATTAATCAAGTCATTCCGAACAATGAATATTATTTAAATCAATCTCATCTTGTTTTGTGAATAAACTATAAAGAGAAAATGAAATGGAACTGTGTCAAATTGTTATACCTATCACTTACTCGTACCTAGTTAACATTTACCAGCGATGATATTCTTTCAAAGTAGAAGTTACACAAACACTTAAAAAATTATTAAAGCTCTAAAAATGCTTACAGATGCTTTGATTTAGAACCATTACACCCACTCATTTCTACCTTTTCCTCTCTTCTCTTCTCTTCTCTTCTCTTCTCTTCTCTTCTCTTCTCTTCTCTTCTCTTCTCTTCTCTTCTCTTCTCTTCTCTAACATTTTATACAGCTAGACATTGAGGAAAAAAACATGTTCAGGGAAATGAAATTGTTGTCCCTATCATTAAAATTATTGACTTTAACACAAAGAAGCAAGCTCACTTGAAATTAAGACTGCAACTTGATGTTTAATCAATGCAATTGTGCCTTAGTAGAACAGGAACTATAAACAGGAGTGATTTCCTAAGCCCTGTTAGTCTTGCAGGGAATAGAATTCAAACAGGGTGAATTAAGGACAAAGTTACATATTTCTCTTCACTTCTTTCAGCTTTTTTAGTGTTTGTCAGTCTTTGCATTATTTGAACAGTAATTGAGTTTATAGATGATTTTAAACTATGTGTTTAAAAACCGGTATGTCTGGGGTGATGTTATTAGCTTGGGTAAATGCAGATAATTCTACATGTCAAAGACAATTAACACGTATCCTGTGGTCTTGATTACCAGGTTCAAGGAAATTCTGCCCAGAAGAAATTCTTACTAAAGCCCCATGGAAAGTTAAAGGCCCCTGCCCTACAATTAAAAGGGGAAGGTAATGGACCCCCCACTTTTTTTTTGGTGATTGACTATAAACTGTGGTTCAAGGGACTGTTCTCAGAGGAGAGGGTTAAAGCAGTCAAGAATAAAAAAGAGGTTGTTTTAGTTGTGACTGTGTCTACATTCCACAGTTGCTTTTCTAAAAAAATATCCTTAAAAAAAATCTTAAAAATAAAAGTAGGTAATGCCACACTAAGTCTCGCACAGGAAGAAAAAGCAAGAGAGGCACCAAGTGTGGGTCAGGCGTGTTTGTACTTGGACTGTGTGAAAAGTCTTTTCTTTCTGTGTGTGTTCCACGCACAGGCAAGTCACTCTATATACCTGTTCCAGAATAAGCAGTCCATTTCTCATAAGCCCTTGAAAAAAAATTAAATCATTAGCTGACATCAAAAGAAAACAATTTAGAATACCTCTTCTGTGGCTAATATTTTTTTTAGCCCATTGGCAATAATTAATCCTTAAGTGAGCAGAGAAGAAATCTTAACAACTGAATCTTAACCTTTTAAGTCAAGAGCTGAGGTGGGCTGTTAGCAGGCTATTTTTTTTTTTCTTTTTTATTTCTGTTGTCAAGAAACTGTGCTGGAAGCCATGACAGGATGCTGTCAAATGCAGGAGCAAGTTCAGCTCCACTCTGGTGTGGGGTCAGACAGATGAACCTGGCTGGAAAACTTGGAAGAGCTAATTACCAGGCAAGGTAACCATGATAATTTTTAGTGTGAGGGACTGTACAGAGTGGAGGGAGATGAGGACGGGAGGTTTGGAGAAAGCTTTTGGTAGTCATAAGGAAAGATGGATGGACTGTGTAGCCATAGGACGAGTGGGGAGGGTTTGACACTGAAAGAGGGGAGATTGAGATGAGATCTCAGGAAGAAATTCCCTCCTGTGAGGGTGGTGAGAGCCTGGCCCAGGTTGCCCAGAGAAGCTGTGGCTGCCCCATCCCTGGAGGGGTTCAAGGCCGGGTTGGAGGGGNGCTGTCCAGAAGGCCAGGCAGAGGGCAAACAGCCACTATCACCTCCAGTTTGGATGAATTCAAGATTTGAACCTACATCTGCAGAGAAGCTCTGTGGTCCACAAGGGAGCTAGCACTGGCTGGATTTAGGAGCCTCCAGATTTAGGCTGTGCTCAGAAGCAGGATTTCTGAATTTCTGGCTTAGATATGGGCAGCTAAAGTCCTCCTGGCTCCTGTCTTGAGCAGCAAAGACAAAGTTGGTCTGAAACTCATGGATTTCCCTTTTTGCAGCAAGGAAGAAATGAAGAGGAAGTGGGGAGAAAAGTTACTTGGCTATGAGGGGGAAGAGTGAAGGAAGCTCTGACAAGTTCAAAGCTTTAAGAAGAAGAGTTTGGTTCCAGCTACCTCTAGTTTGTTGGAGGCAGCAGGGATTTCGGTGAAAACGAGTGGGGTCTGATGAAGCAAGGGTTGATAGTCACTTTAACGAGGGCAGTAGAGAGGACAGAAGTTAGATCAACATCCTATCAATGTTAATGCCTACAGCAAGTTTATTGGCCCTCCAGGAATAAATTTCTTCTCTGTAGATTTTTTTCTTTGGACAGAGCCCAAAGGTGAGCTCAACTCCTCGTACCATAAAAGGATAAACTCTTCACTGGATGATTAGTTTTATGCTCAGCCCCTCAAAAAAAAACTAAAAAAAAAGAAAATAAAAAGAAAGAAAATAAAGGAAAGCCTGTGGTTTTGGGGGATTGAATTATTTGCTTTAATGGTATTGAAAGAAAAGCAGCAGCCTTTCCATTATACTTAAAATAAATAGGGAAATAAAACAAATAAAAGGCAATGTCAAGGTTAGGAGTTTTCCACTTCTGGTTAATTTTTTCTAAGCTAATTGCATGCGTTATGCTTATGTACCCAATTTACTGGCGCAAATCTCCCTGCTGAAAAATTCACGACTTGTAGGAGGGCAGCAGGGGCTCATACGTCTCGGTTTCTCCCCACGGCACTTGCCCAAGGCTTCACTTTACAAATCTAGCCTGCCAGCTGCCAGCCAGCTACTATGGGTCTTTCTGCCCTGTCAGTGGCACCTACTCGTAAAAATTGTCAGGAGGAAGAAAAAAATAAGGGTTCTATCAGCTGGCTGTGCCCTTGCCTACAAAACAAGGGCAACAAAGGTCCTGAGTGGAGGAGTGGGACTATATGTATGCTCTATTTCGGGTAGACCCACTCGTTGCTTCAAATGACTGCGATGTATTGCTGTGAGTTCCCCGTGGGGAGGTGTTGGAGGAGCCCACTGAAAGCACAGCAAATAGGAAATCTGCTAAGCCACGCGGGCTCTCTTTCATATATGCTCCTTTTTAAGAGCTCTGCTTGCACGTACTCCATCACCGGGATTTGTGCTAAGGATGTATACCCTTTAAAGACTAGTTGCTCGCGAAGGCATAAAGTCTCTCTTAAAAATCTATTTGTTTTGTTTGTGCTGAAAGGGTGTAGTTGGCTTTGGGGTACAATGCTCCGTCTGTAGAGCTTTCAGCAAACGCGCTCTCACATAGTTAGTGCAATGATTAAGGGCACTTTGAGGAGCTTACCACCTTTGCTCGGGGAGAGAGGGTACCCTGACCTACAAAAAACTCAAGTGGTACACTCAATAAATTTATCATTTTGCTAGATTTGTCCACGGATGTTTTATTTATAATTCATTGTTGGTAGAACGTTTCCACGGTGAGAGCCTGAATTAACTCTTAGCTCTTTCTTAACTCTATTTTCAAGTATTCAGTGGTAAAAGAACAGAGAGCACAGCTCAATGGACCGTTCTGTTCCTGCGAGAGGAAAATGTTTGCACGGGGAGTGCAATTTTGAAGGACCATGACCTCAATGTGAAAGGTGCAACATCAGATATTTTGAAAAACTCTTCTACCGGAAGAACTGAGCAAGAAATGAAGGTCTCGCTCTGAACCTCGCTGGAGATCACAACGGTTAATTCCACACAAGCTATTCCCCGTTTCCCACACTTGAGGGGAACACTGGTATATTATTTTCCAAGTAAATATAAATATTCTGGCCATAAGCAGACATTTTGAAGGAAGGATCTGTGTGGTCACTTTTAGCTACAGAAAAAGATTAAGTCTGAAAGAACATGAAAACTTGCCTTTCAAAGAGATTTGAAAGCAGTGATGCAATAGAGAACTCATGAGCTTGAACTGGTTCACCTCTGAGAGGGTGGATCTATTATCAATCAAATAATAAATGTCTTTTGTACCCACCAGAAAACGCCCTCCCCCCTTGGATACCCAAAGTAGCTACAGAAGCTTCTGGGGTTCAGGCACGGTGAAAACCGAAAGGCTGATTTTCTTCCATTTTTTTTTTTTATTATGTGTCAAGCTTTCAAATAGAAGGCAACACGCTACACATGTGATGACAACCAAACAACGCATTTTTCACAGAAATAGATGATTGGTCGTCTCCATGTGTCTAAATATCAGTCAGAGCAAAGGCAGGTTAAGTAATGGTAGCACTGGTAATGACTGTGGGTGTCTTGTGCATATCTCAAATCAACAATGACAGAGGCAGTATAAAAACAATTTATGAACCACAGTCCTCTTGGGAACTACATTTCAAGCCATAATTTCATCTAAACTGTTTATCGGCTGCTTTTATTTAATGTATGAAGTGTCAAAAAATTTCTTTGACATTAGGCTTGTTATTGTCTTTTGATTTATGCATTAAAGCGAAGCACAGTAAATACAAAGATTGCTTAGTGGTTTTGTGTTTGAAAAAAATATTGGAAACATTTGCTACAGTGGTAAAATCATTCATACAGTAGTCAGAAACGAAGAAATAAGAGTCATGAACTTTTAAAAGTTAAATAGCTGAGGACAGAAAAGACACGAACTGTAAAAGTTTTTACTGCCCCAGGCCCATCTTGCAAATACAAATGTTTATGCCGAGAGGAGACCCATGACCACGTACGTGCAAACAAATAGCTGGGCACGGCTTTCCCAACGGGGAGCGTGGAGCATTCCTTGGTGGGGGTGTGTGAAGGCATAAAGCCACCTACCCAGAAATGCCTGGGTGGACCTCTCTGTGCGTTTGGCATTTATTCAGCTCCACCAGTGGCTATCTGCCTTCTCTTATCTGTAAGGTTTGGGTTCTAATCACCACTGAAGTATTCCTGAGATCTCAAACGTGCTTACAGAGTGAAAAAGCCCAGGGATGAAATTTCTCGAAACCACACCAGGATCCCTGGGTGCGTGCCTGAGCTGCACCCAGCTCTGGTCCCAGGGAAGCAGGGATGGACCAGCCACTGGAGAGGTGCCCCAGTTCTTCTGGTTGGATGGACCAGGGCAGACCAATCCCCATGTGAACGGAAGATCAGCACATGAAAAGTGCAAGGGGCAGCCTTGGGAAACAAAGTGTGGTGGGACATGGTAGATATGTATCCACTGGGGAGGTAGAGCTCCCTCCAAACTAGCACAAAACTCTCCACAGTGACTCCACTTCCCCTAAAAAGAAAGTGTCACAGTGCTGTGTGATCCCAGCTACTAGCCAAATTCCCATGTGTGATATTTCCCATATATTTTCTAGGCGTCTACTCTCATTGCTCATGAAGGCTGGCACATAAAGAAGTGTATGACCAGCTTTAGAACTTGGCAGTTGAATATTGGATTTGGCAATATTCAGATTTGGCAATTGAACATCTGGAATATCAACTCCAGGTCTGGAGGGGCAAGCTCTTTTGTTGTCCCCTCCCTTCACAAGACTTAGCAGGAACCGAGGTGCTTTCCCTAGATCAGATGCGTCCCTGAGGAGGATGGAGGAGACTCCTCCTGAGGATGTGAAAGGAACAACCTGCTAAAAGTCTCCATAAACAGAGATAAAAGAGCCCAGGATAACTGTGCAGGATAAGACTCCTAGAATATAGAGGTGTTGGGCTGAAATGGGGCAGGGGACCTCGAGCATTCAGGAACATCTTGTACTACAAGTTCAGCCCACCGTTATTTGAATATTCAAGCACCTGTTTTCTACACTTTTTTTGGCCCGGACTTTTTTACCTTGGCATACTTCTCCTGCAGATGTATAACCCACATGCACAGGAGAAGGAGTGTAAAGAACAGCCAAACAATGGACTTGGTTTTAGTACCATCTGTAATCGTTACGAGTAAAGTTCATAAAACACCAGCAGGACTGATATTTAACACTTATGCGAACGGGGATGTAAGTGGAAAATTATGGTCAGCTGTCTGATATTAGTGCAGTAACACAGAATTTACCTGGTTTTTATTTTCACTTTCTGGCCACAAAGTGTATCTCGCAGATATCCAGCGGAGGAAACCCACGCTTAGCAGCCTCCTTCGCTTGCCTTGGGCTTTGCACCTCCTGCACGTAAAAATAATGCCAGCGTTGAACCAGGCAGTGTATATGGTATGCACTTAACGTATATGTAAATGATCCCGTTAACTTTGTAGGTTTAAAGCAGACACGTGTTCTGTCACTTCATGCTGTAGGTTTGCTGGTCTTCAGCCTACTCGGAATTATGTCTGAATATTTGCTCATTGGCATCCTTGAAAATCCATGTGATTTTCGGCTCAGACCCCCCCGAGCAGATCTCTGGGAGGACTCGTGGGTGGAGAACTGCTCAATCAGTAAGATTACCGGCTGCAACGGACTGAGAATGCAAGTGTGTTTTAATTATATTTTCTGCCTTACCTTGCACGTCTCCCAACTTATCTCTGCTCTTTTTATTTGTGAAGGGAGGCTCTCTGGGAACTGGGAGATATTCACTCGCACCCCGTGAATGAAACTGGTCTGAAAACTCATAAAGTCTGATGGGTTTGTGCAGCTCCTAAAGCCCTCTACCCTGTAAAAGCACATTTTTAATGAATTTGCTGGGTCCAGCAGGTTGTGTTCATTTAGAAGAGGAGAAACCCGCTAAACCACTGCAACACCAACAATTCCATTTCATTTACTTAATAGGAAATGAGAGTTTTGACAAATAGGTGTTGAACTTCTTTTTTTCTTTCTTTCTTTTTTTTTTTTTTCCCAAGAAGCATTAAATCTACCTTTCCACATGGCTTTTAGGGTCTTTCTAAGTGATACAATTCTTTTTTTCAGAAGTAGGGACTAAATGCAAGAGGCGTATTTGTTTGTTTGTGACCCAAAAAGCTCGGAGTGTAAATGAGAGAGGTTGTGGCTGTGTTTAGGAAATTTCTCTTTTCCCTTTTCCATAGATTCCATGGTTCTATGCTGTACTTGCAAGAAGACTTATTTTGAGGCATTTCTTACTGTTATTCTCTTAACCTGAGCCCATCAGAAAACATCTTTCACGCTAAACTTTCTTTATACTAAACATTAACATATCTAAACAGACATTAGTGGCCTTTACACAGTGCTCTCGCTGGATGTCTGTATTAAAGGGATGCAAATCTCTAGAAAATCTATATTCAGCCCTAATTTTTCATTTAGCTTTTCGGGAGAGTCTAATCTCTCAGACGTGACACAGGGCCTACGTCTGGTCTCATAAGAGCTGTTCACACTTGTCAATACTGGAGATAGATAACTCCTCATTTTTGCCAGAGGTGGAACAGAATCAGGCCTCCATGTTTTAAAAATCAATTCGGTAAGAATGATCAACCTACATAAAAGCAGCCCAAACCCAAGGGGTGCTCCTGGGCCTTAAAGGCCTGGTAAAAATGCAGTCGTAAGGCGGTACTGATGAGTGCACACAGACATAATTGTATTTGAGGTATGTTATGAATGACTGAAGGGAGAAAAAAAACTCCTTACTTTTCAGTTTTTAATGGCCTCCGATGTAATGTCAGGTTTGTTTGTTTTGTTTTGTTTTGTTTTGTTTCTGTTGTTAAAGATCTGTGAATATCGTCTTTGGCTGCTTTGGGTGGGAGGGGAAAAGCCTGGCATCAGGCTTTCACTGGTGAATTAAAGACACAGAATTAAGTGCCTAAGCCATAAGTACGTACTGTCTTTAACAGGAAAATACATCACATGGGATATCCTTTCAGTGCATTTGGAAAAAAAGTATTCTTTTCCGCTGAAGAAATGCATGTTATAGCATTTGGAAAATAATATTCTTTTCTGTTGAAGAAATACGTGTTATGGCATTTTTAAAATCACAGCTACAGAACATAAATTGAAACAGAGCAGCAAAAGCTTTGGAGAAATTAATCAGGACACCATTAAATAGAAGTATTAAATTATAAACAACTTACAAGTAAAAATTTTTATAGCTGAAAAAAATTTCCTTTGCAAAACGCTGATCTGACGGTTTGACAAGCTTAATAGGAAAATAAAGGTTTTGCTGAATTTTTTGTAAAAAAAAAAAAAGAAATTTTTTTTTTGTGAAAACCAAAATATTTACAAACTATTTTATGAAAAAGTCCTAGATTCCCTTTGTTTTGGTCCTTCTTCAGGTTTTCAAATTCATGCAAATGCACAGGCTGGAAATTCAGTCTGTAACTACGTTCGGAATTAGTGAAGCGGATTCATTAGTTCTTAAATTTTGCCGTGGGCTTTTTGTCCTGTCGTTGACTGCTTTTAGCTGTGCCTTTTCCATCCTGTCACTATCAAACCAGCCAAAAGGCCCGGAAAAGCTGCAGCTCAGTGTGTGATCTTAATGTGTCTGCGAACAACAAGAGGAGAAACGCGGTTTTCTCCAGAGTACTATTTGGTGTTGAAATGATTTAGGTCTGGAAAATCAATCTGTTCATCCTTCTGGACAATTTCTGAAACAAATATTTAGCAAGATTTATAGCCTTGTACATGTGTAGGCCAAAGGATTCCACTGGAAGGCAGATTTTTGTAATGCCATATAATCGTCTACTCAATAAGATGTTTTATTGTTTTGGGTTTTTCTTTTTTTTTTTTTTTTATTTCTGAGTAATAAATACAATTCTGCAACATGTTTTAGGGCCGTATAAATATAACGAATCATTCAACTTTTCATTTCTTCTGTAACTAGATGATTTTATATTATCCTGTTTATAGAATAGATACAAAAACACTGGAGGCCTTTAGATGAAAGCAAACAAACAAAAACCTAAATGAAACACCTCCCCTTACACGCACTTTAATTACTGAAATTTCATTTTTACCTTGGTCATTTGAACCCATTAAAGCGTGGACTTTTCAGAAATGCCCAAACAACATCAGCTCAGCTGAAACCTTAGCACATAAACATAATGTGAAAACAGGGTTGAAGAATGAATATCGTAAAGGTTGTTTTTAGCGTGTTAAGGTTATTTGCTTGTTGTTGATCATACTCTTAATGGTAGTTTGCTCCTGCCACACAGCCTAGGAGTATTGTTGTGCGGTGGTGTCCCCTTGAACATGTTCCCTCTGCAAACACAGAATAAAAGGCCCTAGTCCTTGTGCGTGAGATGAGGGAAAAGAGAAAGATCCAGCGGTGAGCAGCCAGGAGAGCCCACACTGGGACCAGGGCACTAGTATCCAGAGAGGAGAGACATTTCCAGTTGCTATCCTGAAGACTGAAGACCCTTAGAGGGATCTCCTGCCAGGTGTGAAGAACCACACCAGGAAGGCTTCAAGGCTTCAGCTGTAAAATGCAGGTGGTCAGGGACGAGCTTACACAAATGAGTTGAAAAAGACCCAAGAAGGTAATGGGAGTTTGGATCCTCTTTGGTTTTGGCTCATGCCAGCCAGCTGCAGCCCTCTCAGGTAAGCATTTTAGCCGCTATGGGTAGGGAGGTGGTGAGCTTGGCTGAACTTGTGCGTCATAGAATCATAGAATTGTCAGGGTTGGGAGGGACCTCTCAGATCATTGAATCCGACCATCAACCCAGCACTGCCAAACCCACCACTGACCCATGTCCCTCAGCACCACGTCTCCCAGCTTTTAAACACTTCCAGGGATGGTGACTCCACCACTGCCCTGGGCAGCCTCTTCTAAGACTTGACAACCCTGAAGAAATTTTTCCTAATATCCGTCCTAAATCTCCCCTGGTGCAACTTGAGGCTGTTTCTTCATGTTGGTAGGCTCTTTGGGCTCTGGACCTGAGTTTGAAAGCCCTCAGAGCTCTCCCCATCCTGGCTTTGGCCACGCCAGCCTCTCCCTGCAGGGACCAGACTCCTCCACTGCTCAAGCCTTGTTTCTGCACCAGGAGTGGTGGACCTTGGGCACTGTCTCAGATTAGGCTTGAACATGGGTTCCTGATGTCTAACAGGAACCTGGCAGGGGGGAGAAAGGAAAGCAATACTTTATAGCTGGGCAGTGTTGTGAGCAAGTATTTTATCACTACCTATAACTTCTCTGTTAATTTGTAGAAATCTTTTCACACAGCTGTAAATTGGAATGTAATCAGAATTTCAAAGGTGAAATCTGCATTATCTATAATCCATTAAAATGTCTACATTATAATGAATAGAAGAGACAGTACTGGGAAAATTAAGTTGCATCTGTATCCAGGCCCCTGACTTCTCCATTCTCTGTATTTTGATAACAGCAGTGAAGACAGTCAGGGCTTCACACAGAAGCTATAGGAGGCCAAAAATGGCTTTTGAAGCCAGAGAAAGTAACTTTTGCACTCAATCAACTCTTTAAAGTCATCAGAACAAGCTGCATCAAAGTGGGTTTATTCTCCCTGCTCTGAGCCTAATGCTTTAGGTTTGAAAATTAAGAGTAAATTAAAAAAAAAAAGAAGTAATGCAAGATGTCTTTGAAAAAAGTGAGCTTTATACATAACAATTCCTGTTAAACATAGAAGAGACTAAATGATTTTCCAGTCTTGCTAGAGCTTAGAATCCCTCCTCAGTCTAAGCATGGGGTGAACAAAAAGTAATCCCTTCCCCAGGTTTGAAATTCCTACTTTTCATTTTCATTGAAGCTTCTTTTGTTATCATCTCATATGAGACAAAAGATTTTTTTGGTTAATCTTGTGGATGTCTTTACCAGCATCTTTCTATGATCTTTTAATCACATAAAGAATCTTGCCAGTTCCTCTTCATACGAGAGTTTTCCTGCAAACAGCAGTACTAGGAATTGTGAACGAACCCATTCTAATTCTTCAATAACCTTTAGAAGTGAGATGGACACTGCTGCATAGGTTATTACAGCTGCCAAATACCACAACTGCTATTGTAGAAAAGTCCACGTTCTCTTCTAACCCGCTATGTGTCCATCCAAACTGTGTGTTGATTCTTGACCATGTTGGCTCAGCCAGAACAATTTTGATATGATACCATCCTCTCCTATTTTAATTACGGTGAACCAATAATCCTAAGAAGTGGGAAAATCAGCTGAATTTTTCACTTCACAGTCAACAGAAAAGTTTTTCCTGTGTGTTGTGTCCTCGTCTTTTGGCAATTAATTGCAGAATTAACTAAATGTAGTGAGAAAATCTCCCTTTTTGCCTTTAAGCAAGTAAATACATTCATTTGTGTCTGAATAGAAACATTTTGCAAACTTGTCTTGGTCCATCTCTGTCTCAGAGCACTCAGCAGCTATCTCCCCAAAGCTGGTCATATCCCAAGCAATACATCTTGTTGGTGGTTTTTGTTAATTATTACAAGCAGCCACATTTTTTTTTTTCTGTAATTATTTCATCAAGAGTACAACTGAAGCTGAATAAATTGAGACTTCATTTTTTTTATAATGATGGTTATTCTTCTCCAAGATGCATCCAAGGCATAAATTTGTCTTCCTTTGTCACCAAAAGAAACTCTGGAGATTCATGGGAGCCATTTGTCAAACTCTTCTATTACTTCCTACTCAGCTGCGTTTACTTTTCCTGATCTGCATCCACAAATTGCTCTGGGGAAATAAAACTTTTCTATGTTTTGAAATGCTCATCTCACATTTTTGTCAACTCAGATGTCCCTACGTGGTGGACGGAGATGGAACAATCTATTGTTAATTTTTATACCAACTATGTGATTAAAGTTCCATTGTTTTACCTGTCAATTCTGAAAGTAAATTTTTTCCCTTTCCTGGGCGAATTGGTGTTTTCCAGTGGCGCTGGTCTCTGTCCTACCTCTGTGTCTCTTTGTGCGACTTTCTCTGAATTAATGCAGCTATTGACTGGAGGCATGAAATCAAGTCTACAGGTTTTCCTTCTCCGTTAGTCCTCTGGCAGTTATTTTCTGCTTTCACCATTGCTCATTTTCACACACATCACTAGGCCAGCCCTATGAATGGGATAACTTAATGCTGAACAGTGCCCCTCTCTCCATCGTTGGTAACACTGGTATGGCCATACAGGTGCAGAACTCTCTGTATAAACTGAAGTTACACCAACAGAGACTCAAATACATCCTGGAGATGAAAAGACAGATGTAAATGCAGGCTCTTTTCCAACCGAGTGCATAAGCAGGTGCTTAAGTTTAAGCTGATGGGTTGTGAGTGCTTCTCCTCTAGGGGTATCAAACCCTTGGCACTTGTCGATAGGGTTAATAGCTAATTTTCAAAGATAGTGAAGCTCCACTGGACTGGCAGAAGCTGTCTACAATTAGAAGGCATCGAGACAGAACAGCTAAGTCCCACCAAGTGGAGACACCATTCTGCTCTACCTGCCACAGCTGAGAAATGCCAGGATTTTGAGAAAATAGGCTTGTTTGTTTTTTTTTTTCACTCGGAACACTCTTTGTTTTCTGGAAATTCATGCTGGCAGCAGACAAGTAGAGAGAACCTGGGGACGAGCTTCGGTGTCATACCTGCATATTGCTATATTTATGGGTTGTTTTTAACACGCTGGCAGTGGGAGAGCTGAGAAGAAAGCCCATGGCCACAGGTCGCAGAAGTTGGTCAGAACACAACCATGTGATTGGTAATTTTCCAGGGAGACCTGAAGGGGGCAAGTTGCCTTTATGTGATCTAAATCCACTGGCCGTGTTCAAGGGGGGATTAACATCTGTTAAAAGTATTATGTTTATCACGCAGGTGTTTCAATATTTGTATTTATTACGTGTTGCAGCAACAGTCTCTGAGAAAACATTCATATAACAATCTGGTTGTTTTATTGTCTGAATCTGTCAGGATAGTCATTTTGTTACTCCAACATTGTGATCCCCTTGCAAGCTGTAAACTATTTAATGAAGTGAGTATATGGAGAAAGATGACAGACTTTCAAGCTTTTGGAAGACAGTTTTACATCAGAGACATTAGTTTTTGCACTTGGGATTGTTCCTAATACATGTATGGCAAAAATGTTGAATTAGATTGAACATTTCCAGAATTCCAGCATATTCCCCTGTGCAACCCTATATTTGACGTTGCTTTCATTTTGTCAATAAACAACACACTTAGATTCCAATATTAACGGAAATAAATATTCCATGAAGTACCTCATAGAAAGCGTAATTATATCTGACTTTGAAGAGCTTTGCTTCATGCGTCTATAATGCTTTTATTGCTCAAAAAGTAACTCTGCAGATACAGTGACTCGCAGGAAAGGCTGTTGCCTGTTAAAAAAAAAAAAAGATAAAATTTAAAAGCTAGGCATCTGCTGATTTGCATTGCAGTGTAACGTTACATGGCCAGTCCCACAGACAAACCAGCTATGTTAAAAATGTTAAGGTTGCAAAATCAAGTGCTCGAAAGCACGGGGAAATATAACAGTTTGGGTCACCTGTGCATCTTAATTTGGCCCCCTTGAGTGATTACATTACGGCGCAGTCTTTATTATATTATCATGGATGTGTTTGTTCACAGGACATTTGGGTCTGATCCAGCTTGTGCTGGAGCTAATGGAAATATTTTCATTGACTTGAGTGAGTTTCAGGTCAGGTTCCAAATGGCTATTTTTTTTTTTTTTCCTTATTTAACCTATATTTCTTGAAATAACATGGGTGTATGTGATGACAAAGTTTATCTGGTGAATAGGACGTGATTCTTGTCCTGAATAATTTACAAAGGCCCTGTTCCTATGATGAACTAGAGGTGATCGGTTCCCTCTGCCTAAATGGATCATTATTTTGCTTTGATTAATCCATAAAAAAGGTAAGTTTATTTTTATATGGAGTTCCTTGCTGTACCAAAAAGAAAAAAAAAAGGCACTAAGCTGTGTTTTTTTTTCAGCAAATAATTTACATCAAGGACAAAGACAATACAGTTCAGCTGCAGAAGGGGCCATAGTGGTGGTTGATCGTGGGAAAGGGAGGAAGTAGAGCTGAAGGAATGGGTATTTCTTTCCTTTTAGCATTTGCAGACCAATAGATTATACAAATTAGAGTGGTTACTGTAGAAAGATAATTTCAATAACAAATGTTTAGCCAAAAATGGTATTTAGGTGGGGTATGACCAGTTGCAAAATGACAGAGTTACTGCCAAAGGCTGAGATGGGATGGGATTTGTACCACTTGTTAGATAAATTCTCCATTTTGCTGGGATTGAATATCAGCCAACTTGTCCTCTTTTTGGTCCTAAACTTGGCTAGGCATTAGCTGCAATTTAACGCCTTGCCTCAAATTATTAGAATTACATTTAAAGCATAGCTTCCAGGAACAAGCTTCCATTTCCACCCCCCACCCCCCCAAGTAGACTGAGAACAAAGATGATTTAATGCGTCACCATCTCACCACAACACATCCCCTCATATACTCTTTCAGACAACTTCCATCCATTTCCACTGTGGCCTTCAGAAAAGCAGGATCACACCCAATTTATTTGCTATTTTCCATCGGTGGTTTAACTTACTGCAGGTCCTCATTCGGCAGGACTCCTTCCTGACCATCGATGTCTTCCAAGAGGATCAACAGCAGCAGTGTTCATCGCTTTACCTCTTGCATTTGTTGATCCTACGGTCAAAGGAACATGACTGAAATGTTTATGTGTCTTATGTACATATAATTTTATTCTTTCTCTTGGCCTTCCGAATTAGTAACATCTGTTACTGCTGATGGAAAATATCCTGCGGGCCACAGAGGAATCGCAGTCACATGTTGCCGCTGGAACAGCCTGTGTGAATCAGCGGTGAGATAGACTCATCACTCCGCACCTAATAGATACAACACCCAAAGGCAGCCAAGACATTCCTGTCCAAAGTGGGAGGTAACGGTCTGTCCTCCGGCTTGAAAGGAGACGCCTCAAACCCTTTTCCCAGCGCCTGCAGCCCAATGAGCCAGGCCAGCTCGGCCTGACTCCATGTCAGCTTCACGCTTTCATCAGAGCTCTCTCTTACCTTCTCGATACAGGGAATAAAGTGGTCCATAGGCCAGCTACAAGAACAACAAGGTCCAGGAGTGCACAGCATAAGAGGTCCCCGAGTCCTTCTGTTTTTTGATCCTGAAGGATGCGTTTGGTCTAAAAGGTCAAAGATCTATAAAATGTCACAAGTTGCCCAATGTATTTGAGGAGGCCCCAGCAAGTAATCGGCAAAACATTACCCTTCGTGGTGCTGGTGTGGGAGGAACAAAAAGAAAATTTTGGTGTGCAAAGGGGAAAAATTTCTCTACTTTTGGAAAAATGACCCCTGATCTTTCATATATGGTATCCAGAATTACTGTCTCGAGTGCTGAATGAGTGACAGAGTGTCTTCGTCAAAGTCATGCTGTTCTCAATGTAGCGTGTGATGGTCTTGATGGACACTGGTGATTAAGGTAGCAATTAGGGGCTTTGTTATATGTTGGTAGAATGTTGAGCACACTTACAACTGAAGCGTGTGGCCAGGCCGGCCACTGGGATACTCTAAGCCTCTCAGTCAGACAAATAGGAGGAGCATAATAAATATTTATCATTTTGGTTTAAAAACATGTATTTGGAAAGGCCCATGGTGAATGGCTGGGTTGAGGGAAGTCTATGCCAGGCTGGGGCTTTGAGTCCTACATCTACAGTGTAGACAACATTTTGTGCAAACTAGCTTATGTAGATCACAGACCAATAAGAGGAGATATATATGTATCTATATGTCAGATATAATTTATAGAGAGTGTCTGTTTCTGTGAAAAGCTTTAGGTGCATTAAATTACTTAACAAAATCAGTAAAATACTATGGTCTCCAAACAGACCAAAGAATGATTTATTTAGTGCTTTCCAACCCTATATACTCAGCAGCCCTACCTGTTGTGCAACCCGTTTGTATGTACTTGTGCAAACAGATTTCTTCATTTCACTTGATACATATAATAATTTTTAGTTAATTCAGTAATCACTTTTTTATATTCTTCTTCTGCCTCTCTGTCTTTTTACCTTTCTTCCATATTTATCTCAAATGTGGAGAACCTCCAGAATGTATGCAATAAAACTTAGGAAGAAAAAGTAACCTGAACTTGATTAAGCCGAATTGATTCACTAAATTCCATAAGCCACGCTACATGACTTTTTGTTATATCGTTTATATTGCAGAGAAGGAGAGGCTCCACCAATATAAACACCCGGTTCTCGAGTCTCTGGGCCAACGCGGCAAAAGTAGGTTGTACCCCAGAAGCATTTGGTGCTGGTTCTCTGTGCACTTGCACTGATTTGCCCTGGCTGCTATCTCTGGAGCCGTATCGCAGTGACATATTTTGCGTGGTAGCAAATTATCGCGAGCCGAGAGACGCCAGGTATCGGCTAAAAATAATGCCCGCGTTTCGCAGAGCCGCAGGGTTTTAACTGGAGAGCTCAAGCAGCTCCTCACAAAAGTCACAGGCTCTGGTCCTCAAGGTGCCGTCCACCTTTGTTCCGGGTGGGAGCTGAGGATGCAGAGTCCTCCAGAGACCTGACGCCTGTAGAGGATGTTGGGGAAGTCAAGTGAGCGACAGGCGATAGGGCGGTTGGTCCAATAAGGAATGGATGGTTTGAGGCAGACGAAGTGGGGTGAGTAACTGGCTATCAGAGACAGCTTTGACACAGAGCCATAAAGCGGGGAGCGGAGTGCCGTGTTAGCAGGCATTAATGCAGCAGACAGCCCTTCCTAATGATCTATAAATAAAACGGGGGGAAAAAAATGTCTTCCTGGCTCAAGTGAATTATTGTTGCCATTAAAGATGATAGCAGGACATGGGAGGAAAGGTAGTGCTGCTTCTTTAAAACGCAGCCTTCCTCCCGCACACTCCTTATTAACTCCAGTGAGAAACTGGAGTAACACAAACACAACCTTCTTCTCTCCAGGTCTGACATTACATCCACACAAAAGGGAAAGATAGCTCTTTTTTTTTTTTTTTTCCTCCCTGAAAAAAGCCAGGCAGCCCCTTTCACGCTCGCAGTTGTTCTTTCCCCAACACCAGAAAGGAAAACTTCCATACAAATATCCACCTGTATCTTTGCCCACTCTCTAGAAGGGACTGGGCTTCCAGTGCGCTGGGAGCCACACAGTAAAGAGTTTTATAATTTATTAATCATTAACAATCAAATGGCTGGCTGTTTGCTGTCTCGTTTTGGCTTAAATAAAATGTTGTCCCTCCCCAGGGCAGGGGGTGGCACTCGGGGGGCTTTAAGGTCCTT
>JAHREE010000354.1:1647333-1658999 GCA_033628505.1 Tringa tobata | reverse complement strand
GCACTTGCACTGATTTGCCCTGGCTGCTATCTCTGGAGCCGTATCGCAGTGACATATTTTGCGTGGTAGCAAATTATCGCAAGCTGAGAGACGCCAGGTATCGGCTAAAAATAATGCCCGCGTTTCGCAGAGCCGCAGGGTTTTAACTGGAGAGCTCAAGCAGCTCCTCACAAAAGTCACAGGCTCTGGTCCTCAAGGTGCCGTCCACCTTTGTTCCGGGTGGGAGCTGAGGATGCAGAGTCCTCCAGAGACCTGACGCCTGTAGAGGATGTTGGGGAAGTCAAGTGAGCGACAGGCGATAGGGCGGTTGGTCCAATAAGGAATGGATTGTTTGAGGCAGACGAAGTGGGGTGAGTAACTGGCTATCAGAGACAGCTTTGACACAGAGCCATAAAGCGGGGAGCGGAGTGCCGTGTTAGCAGGCATTAATGCAGCAGACAGCCCTTCCTAATGATCTATAAATAAAACGGGGGGAAAAAAATGTCTTCCTGGCTCAAGTGAATTATTGTTGCCATTAAAGATGATAGCAGGACATGGGAGGAAAGGTAGTGCTGCTTCTTTAAAACGCAGCCTTCCTCCCGCACACTCCTTATTAACTCCAGCGAGAAACTGGAGTAACACAAACACAACCTTCTTCTCTCCAGGTCTGACATTACATCCACACAAAAGGGAAAGATAGCTCTTTTTTTTTTTTTTTCCTCCCTGAAAAAAGCCAGGCAGCCCCTCTCATACTCACAGTTGTTCTTTCCCCAACACCAGAAAGGAAAACTTCCATACAAATATCCACCTGTATCTTTGCCCACTCTCTAGAAGGGACTGGGCTTCCAGTGCGCTGGGAGCCACACAGTAAAGAGTTTTATAATTTATTAGTCATTAACAATCAAATGGCGGGCTGTTTGCTGTCTCGTTTTGGCTTAAATAAAATGGTGTCCCTGCCCAGGGCAGGGGGTGGCACTGGGGGGGCTTTAAGGTCCTTCCAACACAAACTGTCCTGTGATTCTGTGATAAAGGAGAGAATACTTTTTTTTTTTCAATTTAGTGCACAAATATTCCCTTCAATACTTCAAAATTTTAAATAATAAATCTGTCCCTCTCTCCAGAAATGTTCTGAAGGTGACACCATATGATGTTCTGGGTGCCAGCAGATGTACCCCTAGGCACCAGCTCATGTCCTCTGCCGGCTACATTCTTCTAGTCCATTATGTCACGTGGCTGCTGAGTTTTGTACCTGATAGACAAGCTGTGTTGCTTGTCTACTTTGAAAAAAATCCATTTTCCCAGTATTTATGTGTGTACATTACTCTTTTAATTGTAATCAGATACAGAAAGCTCAAAGTGCTGTATTTTAATAGATTGAAATTCAAGGTCTTGGATCTGGTGTTTAAAAAAGATTGTTAAAATACCCCAATCATTTTCATGTTTGTGGTTCTAAAATTTAATTTTATAATTCAAAATGTTACGGATTTTCTTAATTTGAAAAATGTGGATAAAAAAATAAAATATAATTCCCTTGTCTTAGGCATGCTTTCTTAACCTAGAGATCAGTTCAGTAAATCATATGAAGTGCCCCTCAGCACTTTTCCGACTTTTTACAGTGCTTCATTACTGCAGATAAATGTAGTTATAGTTCACATAATATGAACCCAGAATTCTTGTGCAGGTACTTAATTGAAGCGGATAAATTTTTACGCAGCAGTACTTTGTTCCTCCTAAATCTTTAGTAGTCCGTGGGTAATAATATAAGTGGTAGTAGTGTTAGGTAAACTTTTTTAATGAAAAGAAAAAATACTGCAGTTTGTTTTGTGTTTTCAGCCTCTGACAACAAATGACATGAAGGAGGTTTATATTCCAAGGAATTACAAAGGGTTAAAAAAACATAGATCTCCATAAAGAAACAACATTTGTAAGTTTTATGGTTAAATCAGCCATTGCTTTGCTGACCAATAAAATGGAAAATGTGTGCTTTTATAGGTTTATAAAAAAGGCAAACTCTAGTTGCATGAAAAATAACTTTCACCGATTGAGTACAGGTGGCGACTTGTTTAAACTCCGAAGATGTAAAGGCTTAGTATGTATGACTGAAAAAGGGAACATGGCACAATAAAAAGTCTTCCTTTCTTTACTCATCAATCCTTTGGGTATTCCATGTCAAATAAATGTTACAACAATTTACAGTAAAAGTATACAGTGGAAGTGCCAACGTTAACACTTCTTAGGATTGGACGGGGTCCAAATTTTTCACACCAATATTTAATGCGAAGTAAAATGTCTTTTCCATTGGAAGTGTCAGCTGTAACATGCTTTCCTATATTTGGCAACATGCTCATGTGAAGTATAAAGTCAAATGCACATGATGTTCTTTTTATTTCAACCATGATAAATTGTGTTCATTTGTTTAAGTGCAAGTGGCAGTTTTAGTGTTCCTACTATAAATTTTGGTTAGCTTCTATTGACATGCTGTATTAAACTTAAGAAAAACAAATTACACTTCACCCATTTTAATTGACTAAATGTGTCAAAAACACAATAAGTATAACACGAAGGGTCAGAGTCTCAGACTTCACCATAATGGGTGTCATGGCAAGGATCCAGCTTTTTGTACATTTCATTTTTCATAAAGTTTTAGTACGAGGCATACATTTAACATTCACTTCCACTTCAGATTTGTAGCTTAAAAAAAATAAAAATCTCTTGTGTTCTGTTCCCATTGCACTCACTCGTGATATTGTTAAAAGTTCCTTTTTTTTTTTTAAGGTGATAGTAGTGATGAATATTGATGATCCGCTATAAACATAAGGAATGAATCCGTGATTTATGTGGTACAAAGGGATCTGTGTCAAATCCCGTGCCTGAGTCCGTGGTCAGGAATCCCTGAGACCACTTTCCTAAATAGAGGCGCGGGGTTGAGTGCCAGATGAAACTTGGCAAAGCCTCGTTCCCTGGGGGTTTGAATGGAGCTGTCGCTCTTAATGCAGGCGTTTCATGCTAAAGAAATTGATGTCTATTTTTATCTTTTGGAAATCTTTACCTGTTTTCTGGATATGAAGAGTGAAAAGGAAGAGAAAACCCACTGAGGGATGGTATGAGTGTTGGCAAAATGCCCCCAAGCACTGAAATACCTCGATGGGGTTCAAGCTGTTTAAATGTCTGGGTGTGGATTCATTTTTATGGATTGGGAACAAGGGATCAGCTCTTGTTACAGGTGCCAGAGTACTTTATTCTCCTGCTTCGTTGCTGTGCAAGGTAGCACCCACTGGAAGGGTTTTGCTCTTGGCCTGAACCTCTGCCTGGTTCCGGTTGGAGAGCAGATGGGCTCAGGATGCACCTGGGACTTTCAGAAGGGTTTATGGGCTCTCATGGGTTTCACAGAATCACAGGGATTAGAAGGGATGTCTGGAGACCATCCAGTCCAACCTGCCAGAGCAGGGTCACCCGGAGCAGGTTGCACAGGAACCTGTTCAGCTGGGTTTTGAATATCTCCAGAGAAGAAGACCTCCACACCCTCTCTGGGCAGCCTGTTCCAGGGCTCTTCCACCCTCAAAGGAAAGAAGTTCCTCCTCATGTTGAGATGGAACTTCCCATGTTCAAGTTTGTGCCCGTTACCTCTTGTCCTGTCCCTGGGCACCACTGAAAAAAGACTGGCCCCATCCTCCTGACACCCACCCTTTGAGTATTTATAGGCATTGATCAGATCCCCCCTAATGCCAGCAGTAAAGAAGATGCATCCAGACATGCATTGGCGTTATCTAAAAATAGAAAGCAAAGTTTTCAGTTGCAATGGGTGTGTTTTAACCTAAAGTGTTTCTGTGTAGAAGTCTATTAATCCACTATGTTCTGACACTTCCTCACCTTCTGCACAACTCCCTGAAAGGAGGGTGTAGTCAGGGAGGGTCAGTCTCTTCTCCCAAGGAACAGGCAATAGAACAAGAGGAAACAGCCTCAAGTTCCATCAGGGGAGGTTTAGGATGGATATTAGGAAAAAATTCTTCATCAAAAGGTTTATAAGAGATCGGAACAGGTTGCTCAGGGCAGTAGTGGAGTCACCATCCCTGGAGGTATTTAAAAGACGCGTAGATGTGGTGCTGAGGGACATGGTTTGCTGTTGGGCTTGGTGGTGTTGGGGTAATGGTTGGACTTGATGATCTTAAAGGTCTTTTCCAACCTTAATGATTCTATGATTCTATGGTTGTATAACTCCATACTTGTTAAGAAAGAATTCAGGGGAGCCAGAGAACCCAGTTAACCCTAATGGGAGCTATTTGGAGGAAGTTCAGTTGGTTTCTACGTCCCATCAGAGTGATGGCAGAAGGAAGCAGGTCCCTAATCCTGTGGGTAGTGCTGGTCTGGGCCCCTCTGTGGGGCAGGAACGCAGAGGGGTGGTGGTCTGCCAGCCTGGCTGCTGTGCGAAGAGCGAGGGGGAGTCCATGGGGAACCTGAGCCTGGAGCCAGTGGTAGACATCCAAGTCCAAATCCTGCTGGAAGGAGTCCAGTGAGGTCTCTGGCCCTCGTTACTCTGAAGGAATGATTTATTCCTGTATTTCCGGCCTTCTCCACTTGTGCTGAGCAATGTTCCCTCACCCACAGGTGTCCTAGTTGGATCCTGCTGTAGGCACTGCCACAGCAGGTAGGTTTGCTCTTCGCATGCAGCATGTGGAACCCTTCTTTACTTTTGAATTTTTTATCAAAAAAATTGCTCTTTTATCCAGAGGCACCCTGCTGTATCCATCTAACTAGAAAGCGTTAATGTGGCTGTCTTGTGTTTCAAGGTAAATTTTATTTGCTTTTGTGGGTTTTATGATCCGGTCACAACTTAAGCAACTGGTTTCATAAAGGTATTTTTAGCTCCCAGAGAAGGCGATGCATTCCTCAAGGCTGAAAATACATCAGCTGGGATCATATATGTACACACCGTCCCAAAGGGAGCTTAAAACTTTCTTCATGATAGCCTAAATGACAAAAACTCTCCAGAAGTTATAGTTCAGTAGGCAGCAAACCGAGTTAGCTCCACGGATATTGTCAGCAGAACAGGCTGTGCTGTCTGTAGCTCCATTTTCACGCCGCTTTCCATGTAGAATCCCAGAATATGCTGTTTTCAATATGAGTTTGCCAAACTAACAAGCAAAATTCTTCTTTGTTGCTGGTGGTTTTTTTTTTTTTTACCTCCTTTGGAATATTTATCTTTCGAGAATATGTTCTATCAGGAAAAAAAAAAAGAAAGAAGAAAGAAAAATGGTTACTAAGGATCTCTCCTGTACCCCAGCCTCTACAGCCTTAAAATTTGGAAAGGAAAAATATTCCGTCTGCTGTTCAGAAAGTGCCTTTTGCTGGATCTCTAGCGATATACCTAAACTTGGCCAAGCTAAACACATGGAACACCTTCCACCCCAGCAAGAGCATCAAAGGAACACTCCCTGGCGGGACCCCCTCTTGAGCCTTTCACAGCTAATTTGCGGTGTATTTGGTTGGGGCTGGGTGTGCTCCAGCCTGGAGCTGGCAGCTTTCCCTGCAACTGCAAGTTTTGGCTGTTGTGGGACAATGCGATGCTGAGCGCAGAGCCAACCTTGCTCCTTTTCCTCCCATTCATACTTAGGCAAGATAAAGAAAAAAAATTGTAAAAATTGTCTGTAATGAAAAGGAGAACCCATCTGTGTGTAGGAGACTCCAAAGGCAGAGAGGCCAGGACTGGGAGGTGATAGTATAAAGAAAATATTTTTCTTCTTTTTTTAATACATATTGTTAAAGATTATTTAATTTTTTTTTTTTTTTGGCCAAAAAGGCAAAATAAAGATTTGTACAGGGCAGTTAAATTCTGGTTATTCCTATCCTCTGATGCTTCACCTTGCTTTAAACATTCCTTTAAAATGTCTTGTATATGTATTTTATATTTTACTTTCTTGTGTATTCATTTAATATTTTAATTTATTGTGGCTATATACAAATAAAATTTGGCATTTATTGCCATAAGGAGACACAACATTAATATTATACTAGCATGCATATCACGATAAATAACATAACAATTGAGCTTATAGCAGGAACACAAAGGAGCCCCAGGTCCCTGTGGCTGCAACAGTTTCCTGTAAATTTGACCAGAAGATTTCTATACAACACAAAGATGCAATTTCCTGAAAGATCATTCTCATCCTACAGTAGGGAGACAATTCAGGAAATATCAGGAATAGCGATTGGAGCTAAGTGAATTTGCTGACCTAGGAGATAAGAGACTAAAATCAATGACTAATGACAATGACTAAAATCTGTAATTTTTTTTTTCAAAGGCATCATCTGAAGCATATTTGTCTCAAATGCTGCTTTGCAGAAAATTTGCTTTATTTCTATCTCTCAAATTTGAAAATAAAATTTGGATCCAACTTTGATAGAAATTATTTTTTATCATTTTGACTTTGAAAATGGGATACCTTAATAATTTTGGAAATCTTAAAAATGCAGTTTTGTTTTTTCATTGAATGGATAATTACTAATCTTGGGAAAAATTGACAGAATGACTCCACTGTGCTTCACAGCTGCTCTGAATCCACATCTCACCCCCCTTGNACAGAATGACTCCACTGTGCTTCACAGCTGCTCTGAATCCACATCTCACCCCCCTTGTCTTCTGCATTGTCCATTAGAGCCCCTCTGCTGTGAGGACAGGCTGAGAGAGTTGAGAGTGTTCAGCCTGGAGAAGAGAAGGCTCTGGAGATACCTGAGAGCCTCTTCCAATTCTTAAAGGAGCTCCAGAAAAGCTGTGGAGGGACTCTTGATCCTGATCTTGACCAGCAACCTGGTCTGGTGGGAGGTGTCCCTGCCCAGGGCAGGGGAGTGGAACTGGATGATCTTTAAGGTCTCTTCCAACCCAAACCATTCTGTGATTCTATGGGGGACACCTAAGTTAGCCTCAGATTTGTGCTCCACATCCAGGAGCACACATCATAGTTTTCCAATCCATCCAACATCCAGTGGGGGTTGCTCTGCTCTGGGAAGAGTTATGTGCTTTAACAGGGTGACATATAGAGATTTCAAAGCCAACTCGTTTGGATATGGCTAATAGAAATTGTCCTGGGGAACTGGACGTCCCACATTTCTATGGGAAAACCCTGGTGGAAATGTGGGTTCCTGTGCCATGCAGTTGATCTGCTCACACATAGTGGTCATTTGCTCACAATTTCCAGATGTCCAACAGCCCAGTTGAGCGATTCCTTTTTTTTTTTTAGAGTGCCAGATGTCCAGAGAGCACAAACAAACAGCCAAACTCTTCTTCAATTAAATAAAATTTCCAGACTGAAAAGGAGGACTTGTCCATGGAATAAAAGAAGTAAGACGACACAGTTTGCGGTAGATGTGTCCTTACATACGAAGAGGTATCAGATGGGGTGGTGACTTGGACTAGATAGTCAGGGCTGCAGGTTCTTCCTCTCACTGAAAGCGATCGAGGACCTGAAAGCTTTTCGACAAAATCTGGCAGGCTGCCACAGAATTTCAGTTTTGATAAAGTGCCGTCTTTCTAGTAAAACAGGGTTTCATTGGAAAATTCCTGACTCACTCGATTCGTTCTAAACAGATGCTGACAATATGGCTCGAACATACGGGATCCATAGGAAGACAGAGCAAATTTCAATTTGTATTTTGGACTCGAGAAACGTGTAGCCTCACTCCTGAGCACCGGTGGAGCCTTGATGTGGGATCGGGGGGTCGTGGTCATGGTCAGTTACGGCTGAAATCCTTCCCAGAAGAAATTTGTAGGGGCCTCGGGCGTAATTCTGCCATCACGTTCTCGCCTCTGCAGCGCCAAAGCGAAGGCATTTCATTCGGCCCCCGCGCCTTTTCGCCGTATCTGCCCGGGCCACGGAGACGACGGCGGAGCCGGCCAAGTTGCAGGCCAGATATACGGCTCTTCTGCTTGCCTTTCGGGATGTTTGGCAGAGGTTCAGGGATGTAACAGCCTGCTGCCTTCTAAACCTTGATGCACATGACAGACCAAGACTAATGGTTTCCTTTAAATCTGGGGCTGAATACCATTGTTGGCTTTGAAAATTCCAAGAAATGTAATTTCGCTTTAGATCACTACAAATTTATAAGCTGTTGTACAGTGAGGGAGTAATCTCCTGGGGAATGAGCATAAACCTATTATATTTTCATTAACAATCTGTTTTCACCATTGACTTAATCCACATTTACTGTTGTGGAATTTGATTATGCGTTATAAAGCACCATAAAACAAAATTAGGTATGTATCAAAGTATCCATTTTCCTGGTCATGTTGAATTACTCATTTCCTTGGTTTAAAACCTCGGGTCCTTTCTATCTAGCTCAGACAAAGCTGGCCTGTGTGTTCGCTGTCGTCCACCTGAAAAGCAGCACGGCAATTTCTTCTGTCTTTTTCTTTCTGTTAATGCCACTTTTCTGTGAGAAAAGAAAAGAGAATAGAAGAAAAGGGAGAGGGAAAGGAAAATGGAATGAAGTATTTGTATAAATTTAATGCATTAATTTGATTTCAATGCCCCCCCTTTTTTTTTTTTTTTACTCTCTGCACCTTTCTTTTAATTTGAGTGTGTAATAGTTAAACAGACAGACTTCCCTCCACAGCTGAAGACTTCAAAACACAGCAAAAAAGACATTAACCCATAGAGTGTAACCAACTTCTTTGAGGCTGTTTTGGAGTTGGGGTATGACCAGGGGCTGGGGGAAGAGGAGTTGAGGCGGCTTTAAAGTTGACACGCATGTAGTTTTGGAAAAAAAAACATATTTTAAGTACGATGTGGATTTTTGTGTCACTGTTTTCTGGATGATTATTCTGAAATCTGGAATTCCTTACTGTCACACGGTGATAGCTCCTGCATTTTGTGAATTAGGCAAAATAGCCTGTAGAAACGTCAAGCTGCTTATTATGTACTTCATTGCCCAGTGGTCAAAGAGTTTTTCCGCATTTTAGAAATGTTACTTTTTAAAAATTATTACTGCTGTTTAACCATTAAAGCAGGAAGCCGGCTACTTGAAAATAAGCTCATCGGTCAGCATTAAGTAAATCAAATATGTTAAATTTCTCAGATACTTGGCTGGTATTTCGTAGCAGCTGCAGTTATAGAGGACTGACAAGAGTTTCACATCAGCGTTACAGTTTTGTGAATAACTTTTCCAGCTCGGTCAGCTGTACTAGTTTTACGGCAGAAATCAGGTTTGATGACGTTAATCATTATGTTTTAAAATTTGCTGAAGAGTCTGTGAAACAGAGAATGACATCATTGTGCAGAGCATTTAGCATCCACCAATGCACCAGGAGAGAAACTGGGGTTAATGAGAAGGGTGTAACTGCAAGGGAGAGATTTTAGGCATGAAAACCCTTGTACCCTCTTAATTACTGTTCAATATGGATCTAGAAAGATCAAAAAAACGGAGTTTCTCTTCATGTTCTCAAGTTTCTATTTAGCGACTTGTTCTTACCTGCTTTGATAATAGCACTGTGTACGAGCGCAGAAGAAAAAGGGGAAAGGTCTTGGAAGTTATATTGATGAACTACGTGCGGATCCCGCAGCCGGCATAAAATATCTTGTTTGGGCTGTAAAAATATATTAGCATGTCATGTTATCTTCATAAATTCTTCCAACACATAAGGTGGGCAGCGTCCCCCTGGATCCCCGGGGCTCGTTACCGTTTCGGCTGGCTCTTGCCATCCATCAGCTCCGTTGTCATCCCCAGCCGGCGGGCGGTTGGGGCCGGAGCATTAGGGTTCTGGAGGGGTAGATACCGGGTGAGTTATTAGCTGTGGCGGACGGGCCCCGCTCCCAAACACTCCTGAAAGAAGGTTCTTCACTCAGGCAAGCAACAATTATGGTGGCGTTCCTGACCCGGGGAACGCCAGAAGGTTCCGAATGTCATCGTTGGGCTTCGGTTTCCCCTTTGCCCCAGCTCCCAATAGACATTAATCACCGTCTACAGAGCTTTCTGAAGTTCACCAAAGAAGTTCAGGCATTTAGGACACTCACAAGAATTTGTATTCCCTGACTTGCATCTTATTCTTGATTGTAAGAAAGCTCTATATTCTATTTCCACGTGACAAGTTAGGATCTGAGACCTCAAGCATCCGAGAGTTTGGGTCCATGGCGTAACGTGAGACAGGAACGAAACCTGCAAATTAACACATAAATTATTACAGCTTTTCACAGTTGTATGAGTTTAGCAGTACCAATACCTTTTCCCTTTCTTTTCTTTTTTGTTTGTTTGTGTGTTTCTCAAATATACACATTTAAAAATAACTATATTTAAGAGGATTTATTATCTGTTTGCTCTAATGATGAGTATTTGATTTATTTAAAATAAAACTATTACTTTTTTTTCTTACTATTTGGAGGCAGGGAGAGCAGAACACTTTTCCAGACAGCCACTGCCAGATTAAAAAAATAATTAGGTATTTTTTAAAAGTGTTGTTGGTTGATTTTGATAGATGAAGCCTGAGTGATCTAGGAATGGGCCTATCTTGAGCGACTTGGGAACTCAATCACTCCTAGTGGCAAATTAACTAACTTTGGCCTGCAATAATGTTTAAGATTTAAAAACAACCTTATTTGTTGTTTAGCATTTCACTGATCTGCTATGATGAGGTGACCTTTGCTTTTCGCAAAATCATCTTTGCTGTTTTTTTCACTGCGGCCCTAAATCTCACAGAACTGAAGCTGGTGGCAACTTGCTGTTTGATACACTACACATTGTCAATGGCAAGATGAGAGCTTGCAGCAGGAATTTTCACTAAAATACCTTTGCTTTAATCTTTTCAGAAAAGTGCTTAAATTATACATTCATCATTACAGTCTGTTCTTATAACTGAGGTTTTTATTTAAGCTACTTAAATCGGTCTGCTGTTTAGATTATCAGTGTAGGATATATATATAGATGGGAAAATACCCAAGAAATGTTATAAAAACAAGAATAGCAGTCTAAAAAGAAGGCATGAGATTGTATCCTAGAAGGCATTCCCTTTGATAGTGAAGGAAATTTCCGCGTCAACTTTGATGCATAACTCTCTGTAGAGTGCATATAAATATTGACCATTTTCTGAGCACATCATACATCACACAAGGGCAGTTTTTTTATCCATTTTTATATATTTCAGTTCTAATTTTGGTCTCCTTCCTCTTCTAAACAAAGACAAAAGACATACCTATATTTAAAACTATTTCATTCCACTGAGCTCTGAAGTTTGAGAGCAGAAGTGAGTCCAGATATTTCCGTGAAAAACACATTCTGCTGCTCAGCTGAGGAAAAGCTCACACCGATGCTTTTTGCTTAACACAAGGGAATTTGCTGTGAGAGCAGCCTGTGATGACCTGCCTGGGAAAAAACAATCACGGTGTTGTCTCAAAAACCAGTGTGGGTCTTGTGATTGTGCCCTTCCACTGGGTTTTCTTGCCCTCTCCAGTGCGTGTTGCGGGGACAGGACATGACCTCCCTCAGCCTGCTCTGGGGACAAGCACTTTTGAGGAGTGAGACATGCATCTCACACAGTCCCACCCGTTCCTGCTCCCATCTTGGCCCCAAGGGCATGGAAAGCCTGGCTGCAGGTGGCTCTCTCCAGAGAATTTTATGTCACTCCAAACATCAAGTGATGATAGTGACCCCCAACACCCCAGACAGAGGATAATACGGGCTCTTGCTTCCCAGGTGACAATTTT
>JAHREE010000354.1:1631450-1646962 GCA_033628505.1 Tringa tobata | reverse complement strand
AAAGGAAAGGAAAGGGAAAAGGTGGAGCTTAAAAAGCAAGGGAAACAGAACAAACATATAAATAACTACTTCTGTGTTTGTATGATTCTCTGCAACAGATTTTTGCCATCTAGTAATGCGGATGAGCCTAACAAAACTCCTCATTTCAAATTGAAATCACCTGCCATACTTAACTTCCCCAGCTGCATTGTAAGACATGTAATTTCCTGAGGAAAGGGCAGAGAAAGAAGCTCCTTAGACCCAACTAGGCCAAGTTGTCACCGATTTCTGACTCCAGAGTGTAATGTGTAATCTTGGAGAAGAAGAGAAAGAAGATTGGAGAGAAAGATGCTCAACCACATTTCAGTCCCAGCATTTAGCCTAGACACAGACATTAGACACGAGAAATAGATCTTTTCTGACCTTGCCACCCTGGGTCACCTACAAAGCTGATGACTTCAAAAGAGATCTAGTCCTTAGACTCCTAAACAGTCTAGAGCTCTTTCTTTGAATAGTTTTAGAGCTGCAGAGTTCTGCTGGACAGGATTGAGAGCCAGAGACCAGCTTTGAAGTCTGCTTTGTCCAGTGCTTTGGGTGACCTCAGGATGATTCCAGTGCTTTGGGTGACCTCAGGATGGTTCCAGTGTTTCAAATGGCTCCAGTGCTTTGGATCAGCTCAGAGTGGCTGTGGAATGACCTGGGCAAAGAGTCTGGAAAATCCCATCCTGTTGCTGGAAGGTGATGGCAAAAAATAGCTTGAGACTGGCCATGCCCCTTGTAAACATCTGTGGGCTGTATTTGATAGGCCTGCCAAACAACATGCCATTTAAGGGTGTTTCAAGGAATTTTTAGAATAAATAGAGTCTTTATATCATGCCCACGTGGGTATATTTGGGAGAGGTCAAAGGTGCCACCCAGGCCTGCGAGGTGAGGCCTGAGGGCACTTGGGCAGGAGAGGCAAGGCCTCAGGTGGCCATTAGCAACATACGTGTGGCCTAAAGCCCAGCCTCCGCAGAGGGCAGGCAACTGTGTCGTGCCTGTCATTGAACAAACCCCAGATATTAAGGAAATAATAATGCAATGAGAATTATTCCCTTAATTTCATGAGTATCTTGTCCAGATCGTAACAGCATTCGTGTGAAATACCATATGAAGTGCACATACACTCCCTGCAATATAGAGGCCAGGATAATTTACATCAGAGGAATTTTGCAATTCTTTTTGGAATAAATGGACTTTTATTGTAAACAATACGATATTTGGACTCTAAATTGTTGCATACAGGAGTTGCTACCACCAGCTAGAAAATAAATCTGAGGGAAAAATTGCTGTCTCCATCTCTATTCAAAATTATTTCATACATGTCTATCAATGTAGCAGCTAAATATGATACTTATTGCATGCAAATAATGCTGAAAATAAGGAAAGGACAGTCCAGGGAAGGGCTGCAAAATATTTAGTGTATCTGCTCCAAACAAGCAAATGCAGCTGCAGTATTTGCATACATAAGTATGTACTTTTGGATGTTTTGTAAAACACATTTACAGTGTTTATAAAACTTGTAATTTTGTCATCAGGAAGAAAAAAAAAGGTGTAGCAGCTCCTGATGCACAGAAGGGAGCATACAGATTTTACATTGTAAGTTACTTCTACTAAGTAGTTTAGTTTATTGAGGAACATTTAAGGATAGAGGAAATGAGTAAGCATGAAGTACAGCTGGGATATTAAAAGGGAACCTACATGACAACTGCCAAATACCCTGCAGCAAAGAGGTTTAATAAAACAAATAGAAAAAGCACCAGGATGCTTTCTTTATTGCAGCATTACCAAAGCGCAATAAAGAAACCAAACATACAACAAACAAAGTAAACTAAAATGCTGATCCTACGTTATTGGATCTGTTAATAAAGCAGACTGATGGCCCACTGTTAAGTGCAAATGGATTTGTGAGCAAATATGAAATCTCATCTAAAATAGTTAGTGTAGATGCTATTGAAGATAATGCCTTCCAGGAAGTAATCACCATAAAATGATGGGGGAAAAAATCAAACTAATTTGATGGCCTATTTGGTGCAGCTGGTGGGGAACCTAAAGAGCAGAATAGACTTTGTGTTTACTGCTCTGTGAGGGCTTCACCACCACCAATAAACCGGGTGTGAATTCTGGGCGATGGCTTCTAATCAGCCCAGCATTACTCCCTGCATCATTAAGGGCTTGACCTGGGTGAAAGTAGCCTCCACGGCTGCCAGCCCTACACTAAATTAAAAAATAAAATAAACTCTGTGAGCTGCCTGGGAGTTGTAGCTACAGAAGATTCTTGGGACTCCAAGGGTGATATTTCCCCTGGTGACCACAGGGTTCTGGATGGAGAATGAGCAGCCACCGCTGAATCTGCTCTGGGTATTTGGGGTGCTACTGTGGCACTGCACTGCCAAGACTTTCTGCTATGGCTGGGGCTTGGGCATATATAATAATAATAAATATAGCAAACAATAAATAAAAATTAAAACCAATAAACAGCAGCAGACATGAGAATAGAATTCTCCATGTCCTGCCTCCTGACCCCATTCTTCAATCAGTAAAATAAAATAAAAACCCCACAACTCTTTCTTTAGAGGTACTGGCCAAATCTGTTTGTGTTGGGGTGTTGTTCCAATGTTGTCCCATGGTATCAGGAAATCTTATAATCCGTGGGCACAGGGAGAGTTTATAAATGTAAAAATTCACTTGACATTCAGCCCTTTCCAGGATTTTAAATCAATTCAAATGCATTTCTACAAGCATCCCTGCCTGAAACTTTTACAGAATGCTCACAGCTACAGGTTTGGCTATTAAAGATACATTTCTGTGTTAAACAAAGTTGTCTTCCCTATTAAAATTGACAGCCAGGTCCACATGTTCCATAAAATAATGGAAAGGGTCACGCTGAACAGTGCTGCAATGGATCCCCAAGTCCTCATAACCTTTTGGAGTGCGCTCTCACAGTAAATTCACGGGAACCTTTCAAAGAATATTGCATTGCAGCTCGGTCTTACCTCTCACTTAGAGTGGAAAAGCCAGTCAAACCCAAATTCTGACCACATTTGCTTATGCAGGATTCCAAATATGTGCAGTAGGTGGCTTGCCACTTTAGGTGGAGGAAAACAACTTTTTTGCTCAAGAACCCAGAGATTTAAACCTGCTGAGGGGGTCAGTTGAGAATATCTTGGGATGGGTGGAAGCCATAAAGGGACTGATCAGTTCCTCACAAAAGACATTTGCAATCGCAATGTGATATGGTAGTAGATGGCTACCTTGAATATAAAAGGCATTTAATAGGTTTCAGAATGAGAGATACCCAAGGTTATGAGGCTGAGAAAATCCAAACACACCTTTCCCAACTGAGAGAGTTTTCTCACTATGAGACTCAAGGTGAAGGTGGGCATTAGCCTGGGAGTTATATTATCCCTTTTCATTTGAAGATCTAGGGTTCATTATATGGGGTGGTGTTGTCAGGGGTTATGACAAAAAAAGATGTTGCAAGAATATGCTTGAGGAATCAGCGACAGTCTCCTGTGTTTTTCCAATAGCCAGCTGAAAGCCAAGAGCTCAACAGTTCATATGAACATGCACAGATCTAATATAATTAAAACAATTTAGAACTCTAACACTTTGAGCAAGAATATTTTTCCTATCCGACAACTTCATGCGCTGTGCTTGTGTCAGCTCTTGCAGACAAGTTGAAAGCAGGTTCCAGCATCACTTGGAAAGTGATGCTGAGGAAAGTTGAGCTTTTCTTCCAGTGTCACTTCTCCAGCATGAGCTGAAGGGCAATATTAGAAGCAGTATATTCCGACAGAGGCCCCACACTTCCTGTAAAAGGACAAACAAGGTTTGTCTGAGATGTAAATGGGATTATTTCTGTGTTGTCACCTACACCTGGCTTTTGTTCTGAGGGTTCATGGAGCTCTTTCTTATGATTAATGGGACCATTTTACTTTGAATTTACCTACCACACTCTTAAGCCAACTTGTTCCAATCCAACCCAACCCAGGCTTTCCGTGCCACTGGTCCCCTCTGTGCCACTTCCATCACACTCGGCGCAGCCCTGTGGTTTCCTCCTGCTCCTCTGCCTTTCCGAGAAAAAAAGGTACGGATCACCCCATTTGTCCCCAAGATGGGAAGAATTCAGCCTATGTTTGTCCTCATCTTCGGTTATGAAACCCTAACAAGCCCAGAAATCCCTTCAGATTCTCTATCCCTATTCCACTCCTCAGCTGCTGAATTAACTGCAAAAAAATAAAAGAAACTCAGTTACCTTTACCATTTATTTATGATTGTTGCACATGACCCATTGGACATCTTAATTCAGCCTTCTTGCGTTTCCTTCTTGTTCTGGTTTTTAGGTGGAGCATTTCTTTGCTGGTAATGCCGAAACACTCGGGATAATTCTGTTTCCTTCACCGCCAGAGACTAATTTTCTTCTCTGTGACCTCTCGGCTGGCCTTTCTGATGCATTCACTTCCCCACAAAAAGTAGCTGCTAAATTCCCCACTCTCTTCTTCCAGGGGGAGATTATCCTCCACCATCTTGGATAACCGAGAGCCCGTTGCAGTCCAGACATATTAAAACGCAGCGATTTATTGTAGCCGACGCTCTGCCATTATGGTATTTTAGCAGCTAGTGCATGTCTTTTGTGCGTAAGCTGTTAAATATAACAAAGGCCTATTGTCTTCAATGTGGGAAAGTAAATAATTTTTTAAAAATGTGATTAATTGTGCAAGTATGGACCTTTTAAGTACATGTGGTAAGCCCTGTGCTATGGGAATGGCACTTACTGCTCTCTCAGCGTGAGCCCGACGGAGTAAACAAAAAGTTAAAATACAGCCGATAGTTTCCCTGGCATTCATTAACATAGCATAGAAAGCAGAAACCGGCCACATTTTATATAAAAAGACTCTAGAAATCTGTGTCTACTTACATTAACATTAGTCAATTGGTGGGTGCCAACTATGCACATAGCATGTTTTATTTATAGGTCTATATAGTAGTCAAAAACATTCTATCGCGGAAATGTGTTATTCATTAATTCATATTTTGCTCGGCCCTACTTTACTTCTTGAACCCATCCAGGTGTTTTTTAAACGCTGAGGGTAATTTAATACCAAACAGCATTCACATTCACCCTATTTTTCAATTCCATGTAACTAAATATTCCTCCTGATTTTGTCTATTATTTACCTTTAATTAGCTCACATATACCGCGAACTAGACTTTGCCTGTGTTTTTATGACAAAATTCCACACAATGGTAAAAAATAAAGGTGGAATAAATGGTCAGCTTATTGAGCAGAGCATTTAACATGAACTTTTTCTCAAATATCCATTCTGTATATCAACTGGAGTGGTAAATAGCGCTACAGATATATGTTCCTGGTGCCTAATTTGTTTTTAAAGAGTTCATTTAAAATGGTTGAAACGCTCATTTTAGCCTACTGTTGCAAAGCTTCGAACGAGATCTAGTCACACGTTGCAGAACATAGATCATATCAAATGACCTCAACAAATCCAGCAACATGCCATGTATATGTGTTTTCACTAAAGGGGCTTTATAGGTTTCCATGACTTAACCTGTGAGGTTTAAGGGGCTTTAAGGAGGAAAAACAAAACCCTTTTCTTGTTGGGCCTTTTTATCTTAACACACGAAGGTGAACTCGACATAATCTAATTTTAACCACGGGGAAAAATTAAAACAAAGTTCAACCAGGAACAATATATCAGCACTAAAACGCTGTCAATTATTGCTTATTACCATATTTGTCATGTGAATTGGCCATACAGGTTGTTTATGAACAGCCATAAAGCAAATTATTCCATTTTCAAGGCACACAGCCTCTGCCGCGCAGTGATGCACGTAAATGCGGGTGTCGAGGCTGCTCCTGAAACACCACTGCTGGGGAGAGGAGGGAGGAAAATCTCACTGCCGTTAAGACACACAACCCTTCAGCCTCTGAAGAAAAATAACAGTGAAGACAGCAGTAACTTTTTGTAATTAGAGGTGATAAAAGAGAAAATGCCAACATTGTAAATGATTTCTGCTGGGGTGCGTGGTGCTCAAACTGGGGTAGAAGCCTTTTGAGGAAAATTCACAAACTTTTGTTAACATCCTTGAAATACAAAAATGTTCTTAAGCCTTACTTGCTGGGCAAGACAACTACTGTTAGATGTTTTTGTTTTCTTTTAATTTATTTTTGAATTTAATTTAGTTTAATTCAATTTATGTATTTTCTTTTTTTTTTTTTAACTAATGACTGCGCTGTCATGTGTCTTCTGCATGTTTTAGTTCTCAGATACAGATAGACTAAAAAAAAATATGTTTTTCCTCTTCTGTGGAAACTATAAATCTCAACCACTTAATATCCTTCCTGAAGTTTGCAGCCCCGGATAAACATGCCCCATTTTGTGGAATAGCACAATGTTTTAGAAGGGTTTCAGGTCTAGTTGGCATTTCTCGATCTTCTCTACAGTGTTTCTAGAAGGATTTCAGAGGATGAACCTAGGCCTTTGGAAGAATAATCAGAACCAGCTCAGTTCTGCAAAATCCTGTTGAAAAACTGGAATATTGCGTTTCACGGTTCGACTTTTAGAAGTCTCCAAAGGAGGTATTTCCTGGGTATTCTCTCATTTCTTGTATGATCCGTAAGGCAAAAGATAATAAAAAATAAATCAGGCTGAGTTTAACACTTCCTATTTAATCAGACTGTATGAAATCTAAGGGGTCATCTCTTCAGCTGTGCAGCATTCGTGTTACAACGATTCTGTTCCTCAGCTCAGAGTTTTTAGATAGGAAAATTGCGTGTATTTAGAAAGACAAAACGAGGGTCAAATTCTCCAAAACGAGGGTAGGTTAAGTCTGAGGGACCTATCTATCAGGCTGAGGGACAGATGAAGAAAGCCAAGGATTTTAGACAGAGACATTGCCTTGAGTGAAACTTTCTGGTTAGTAACTTTGCCCCTGACTTTCTCAGCTGCCCAGAGTCCAGAATGAAGGACCCTCTGCTGCTCCTGCAAGGAGCAGCCCTTTTTCCTATAAATAATCATGGCCGTAGTCATTTGCCAGACACTGACTTTACGAGTCATGAAAAGCACACGACTTAGGCAGAGATGAAGTTTCTGCGTCCAAAACAAACAACCTTAATCATTACGCACCCTACGCTTTGCTGTTATTCACGTCTACGTGTCTCACAACCTTAGTCAGATTTGAGGCTATTTCTAAAACAGTTTAGGACATTTGGAAGTCCCTTGAGGGGCCTGCTGTCTCACACCTTGGCAAGAGGAATCTCCAAGCGCTTTGTCAGCAGCAAGGGGTTTAGCACAAAGCAGAGCACCAGAGCCGCCTGCACTAAATAGAAGGATTTTGAAAAAAAAGAGTAATCCTTCGCCGTTTGCATGATTAGCGGCTGCTAGTTAGTGATTGAAGCACTTTCCCAGGAAGTGGGAGGCTCGATTTTGGCTCCCTTAACCCAGCCCAAGACATCCAGACTTCTTTCTCCTGGCAGAAAGGGAAAACCATGCCTGCAGTTCTATAAAATCACATAGCCCTGGTGCAGACGTGGTGAAGAGCCACTGGGGCAGAAAGAAACCCAAGAGCAAATACATCCCTGTGATAGAATATTTCTGAAATGGTCCTTGTATTCAGAAAGAGTTATTTCTTGAGACAATTTTTAAAAGAGAAAATATCTCTGCTTGCTGCTGAGGCCGTTGGTGTTCGGAGACCTTGGTGTTTACTCAACACCTAACACCGAGGATGTGTCCAAATTTCCTGTCATTGATCCCTCTTCCAGTTGGAGCATGGTCCTAGAAACATGGAAAAGGACCAAAAAAAGCCTTTTTGCACAGAAAGTGCTGAGAAAAAGATAATATTTTTCCTACCTCTGGTTACACAATGTGTATAACTTTGAACCTGATGGACCAAAGCAAATGAGCCGTATATTATTGTCATGGTTTCGGTTGGGATGGAGGTGACTTTCTTGCCAGCAGCCGGTGCAGGGCTGTGGTTTGGGTTTGGGATGGGAATGCCAGTGGTAAAACACTGGTGGGTTTGGTTGTTACTGGGCATTCAAGGCCGTTCCTGCTCCTCACCCTGTCGCACCAGCCCATTGCTGGTACAAGGGGCTGGGATGGGACACGGCCAGGACAGCTGACCCTCACTGACCGCAGGGACATTCCATGTCATGGGACATCGTGCTCAGGGTATAAAGCTGGGGGAGAAGAAGGAAGGGGGTGTGTGTTGGGAATGATGGCATTTGTCTTCCCAAGTCACCATCATGTGTGATGGAGCCCGGCTTTCCTGAGGATGCTGAGCACCTGCCTGCGATGAATTCCTTGCTTTGCTTTGCTTTTGCTGCACCTATTAAACTTTACCTCAACTTTGTCTCAACCCAAGAGATTTTCCTCACTTTCACTCTTCTGGTTCTCCCCCCCGATCCCACCAGGGAAGATCTGCACGAGCGGCTGTGTGGTCCTCTCTGCTGGCTGGGGTCAAACCACAACATCGATATCTCTCCCGTATTTCTCTAACAGGTGTTTCATACAGAGTTACCGTGAGGAAGTCCTTCGAGATACACATGTAATCACTCAATTTTAGATCACAGCAGAGTCTGCTTTCCCATATTGCCTTGAGATATTCTTGTGTGAAGTCAACTGTATAAAATAAAGATGATGATAAAGAGGTGGATGGATGTTCCGGAAGCCAGACAAACCCTGTCTTCAACACAACGATGATTCATGTACATGGAGAGCATCCATAGAGGCTGCTATATCCATATAGGCTCTGTGTTTTGCCTGATGTTCCCGAATAACGTTTATTAGCACGGCTGAATCCTCTGTAAGGTATGTGCAAACCCTTCAGCTGCAGGTGTTTCTCAGGTTCTACCACCCTGTGAGATGTTGAGGACTCCCCCAGTTCAGTTCCTGATTGTTTACAATCTCCTGCTGTGCCCGCAATATGCTTGAATTGTACTTAAAACACATAAATCTGCCTTCAAAGGCAGCTTGGGAGGCAGAAGTGTGGCTAGGGAATTTTAAATGGAAGGGACAAGCGATGGCTACAAAGGGCTCAGTTTTTAGTAGTAGGTGTTGCAGTTTGTTCCAATTACAGCCCACGCTAGAGTGTGAAATGTTCATGCCAATCTAGTAAAAAGAAAAAGTACACGCAATGCTGAAATTAACACCTTTGTAATTACAGACAAGCGCCTTTACTGCTGCCCGGCAAGTGCGGCCGAGGCAGGTCGGGAGAGGTGCAAGCAGGACGAGCTCTGCAATAGGAAACGCCACCTTTTATTATTTCAATCTGACTCGATAATTGGATCCCTTTTTGGCAGCCAGATAAAATAATTTGCATTTCTCAGCAGAAGAACTTAGGTGTACTACATCTATATTCGCCCAACTGAAAACCAGACGGAAAGGGTTGGAGGTTTTTTTTTTTTTTTTCCCAATGAAATGACTTGCATTCCCCCTCTTTCCCTCATGTACCATTAACATCGCAAAACTATACATTTGGCATTCTTCAACATAATTTATAGCTCTTTTTGCAAATCAGGCCAGTAACAGGCCATCGCAGGGGCAAACATGCCTTTCATTCGCACGGAGTGAGCTGTCTCAGGCCCATGGCAAGGCGAATGGCTGGATATCCCCCAATAATCCCAGCCCCTCGCTGTTCACACAACATTCTCAGTGACTCATCCAGGAAAATATCACTGAGTGCGTCTTTTAATTTTATTCATGTTTCCACTGTAGCCCTGCAGAGGCTTCTTAGTGCTTGTAAGATTATTTTAGTTAGCTTTGCTTGCCAAGCAGATCTTTCCCCACTTTATTATATCGTCATTATTATTTCTACTATATAGGAAGTGTGTACTGCCACATATCGTATATCAAAACATTACTAATGCCATTAAGACAACGCCAAGACCAGTCACATGGTGTGCATGAAAAGGCAGCTCAGTCCTTTGGAGAGCCCTGAATTAGGGGTTGTGTCTGGATGCCAAAGCCAGAAGGAGACATCCTTGTCCGGGGCAGGAGGGGGAACCTCTCTCTTCTCTCCTGAAATAAGGGCTGAGAAGCTGAGACACCCCCTCAGAGCTGAAGACATTGTGAAAAAAACAACCAAATGCTTTTTTAGACTTTTTTTAGTGTTGAAATAGAGGCTTCCATAGAAAAATATCATCTGACAAGATTTAAACAAGTGACTATGGAAAGTTTTTGACATAACTGGAACTTTCTGTTTGCATCGATGCTTTTGCATAAAGGGGGAAAAAAAAAAGTATTATTCAATTATATCTCAAAGGAGAGAAATAAGACCACAGGCAACCTTACTGTTGGACATTTCCTAATGTCTTACACCTTGCCTCGGCAACCTCATCACCCATTTGGCAATATATCTTCCTATAATATAATGAGAAACGTCTTTGCACCATGTCCTCTCTCCCTCTGGGTCTCCAAATCCAGCTATTCCCACCAGTTTGAGCAGGTAGCCGAGTGCACTCCAGCTCTGATTTTTACTGCTGATTAATTTTTTGGGGGGAGATGAAAGCAAAATACTAAAATGATCAAAATGCTTTAATTTTTATCCTTTCTTTTATCTAGTTTATAATCATACCACCTATTCAACAAGCGATGGGCGCCTAGGTTTTAGTATTGGCCATCGCTACTGGCTGTAGCAGCCCGGCTGTAATTAACCTAGGGAGAATTAGTGCTTGGTCTTCCCTTACTGCAGCCCGTGTTGCTTTTCATTTGTATATCTTAGCAGAAAATATGGTGTATCTGGTCGCCATAGGAACACATTCCCCATCTGCTGTATTATCGCATTTTTTCCCCTTGGCTTCTGTAGATTGCGGCCCTCTCTACTGTGTTGTCAAGATACGTGGGGGCCAATTTCCTCCCCATCCAAAAGGAGTTATGACGGACACGAAAGCAGCCCTGCTTCTTAACTCTTGGAATTCCACGGCTTTCCACCTCCACCCGATTTTTCCAACAGCCCACCTGCAACCCCAATTCCCCCTTTTTTCAGCCTTTCTAGCAGCGTTGCTTTTGAAGAAAGAGGGGTGGGAATTGCCTCAAAAGCTTTTTAAGGGGAAAAAAAAAAATAATGCAGTTTCTCCTTGCGGGTTTACGACCCGTTATACATCCCCAGCTCCGCTCTGCCCGAGCCACGTGGCTCGTCAATGGGAGACAGCTTGCCAAGGAGGCCAGCCCCTACAAAACCATGGGAACTTGGGGGGGGCACCAGGCAAATCCCCAGGAGGCACAAGGGGCCAAAGCAGATTAACGTTGAACCGACTCGAAACGCAACGTTTGGGCTCGGTTCAAGAAAATAAGCCACTTTGATTTAGTGAGTCAAAACTAAACATAGACATTTCCAAATTGAATTATTTCGGAACATTTCATTCCAAGGAAAAATGGTGATATTTCAGCTTTTTTGTTCCTTTTCTGAAGGAAAATCATGTTGAAATACTGTTTTTTCCTGTGGGATATTTTCTGTTCCCAGAGAGGAAAAAATAGCTTATGCAAAACAAAAAAATTATTCAAAGTCAATAATATCTGTGTATTGTATTCAGTGTTTTTGCTGCCAATTTTTCTTCAATTTAATAAGTAACAAGAATTAGTGTGCATACAAAAGGAGATGAAAACATTTCCAGTTTTCTGAGCTACTCGAATGTGAAAAAGACTTCTGTCCCATACAAAAGAGTCAATTGGATAATTTGAATCTAAGAATGAAGAAATAACAAAATTTTTATATAGAGCCACAGCATAGCCACAGGACTAACTTCACTTTTTAAGACTTTTGTTTCTGGGTTAGACAAGTTCCAGTCTGACACTTCTAAGGGAAGTTAAGGCAGATTTAATAGTTCATTACGTTTAGGAATATGGAAATGTGGCCTGAAGTTTCTGTGATTTAAAATCAGCCTCTGCTGTCACAGATGATCATACTGTGTATTTTTTTTTTTCTTTTGCATGGATTAGTCAGGCTTGATCTTAAAACTATTTAGTTTTTGCTCCTACTAATCCTGATTGGACAGTCATCCTTTTCTGCTACAAACCGCTTAACAGAAAGCCACAATTCATGACTAATGAATTCAAATGTTCATGACTAATATTCACAAAATATTATTGCAATTCTATTCCTTCATCAAAATAAGTTTCTTTCTCTGGTGTTCCCCTTTCCTGATAAATGAAGTTTCCAGCTCTTGATCTCCATGAGTTTTTTGCTCAAGGACTCCTTGTCCCCTTCCCAACCTGCTCCGACCCTCAGCCCACATGGCTGCTCCAGACCTGGCTTTCCCAACAAGTATATATTGACTATATATTAATTTCTACCTTCACGCCCTCATTCCCGTTCAGATGTTCTGCCCTCACGACTGAGTCTGGAACCAGAAAGCAGCACTTCGTGGACTCCTCACCAGGTTTTCATGACATTTAATCTCTCTGGTCCGTCTTTTCGCTCGCCATTCCTTCTTACTGCTGAACGCTGTTTTGCCAGGTGTCAGATGGGAGAAAGACCTGGTGAAAGGAGGGATGATCTCTTCCAGGTTGAGGTTCCTCAAGAGTTCCTTGTCCCCTTCCCAACCTGCTCTGGCTCCCTGCCCACACGGCTGCTCCAGACCCAGCTTTCCCAACAAGCTGAATCCATCTTTTGCCTTCCCTTGGGGCTGGCTGCCTGTCAGGTTTGTACCTCAGGCTCCCTCTGAATGTGCCAGAGTCTCTCCTATTTATTCCACATCCAGGTGAGATAAAGAGTCACTCTCACCAGGAAAACATTTTCAAAAGCTTTTTTCACTTTTTAATTGTTTTAATATTATTAATCAGATTAACTGCTGGCAGGCTTTTCTTCTGTCTCTATGGAAACGCAGAGCTGCATGGAAAACCGAATATTGAACACACATAGTAAAAAATCATTTAAAATGCTATTGAGGCCCATTTACTATTCTCGTACAGAGAAGTTATTCATTGGTAAATCCATATAATTGAGAAAGCTAACACTTGCAAGACCACTCAAAAGACTTGGATAGCTACGTTTTCCTAACTTTTAACAGGACTGAACAACTTTGGCACGTTATTTGAGAGTGCCTATCACCTAGTTTGGATGAGGAGTGCTCTTCTGTAGCAAATTTATCCCCTCTCAACAGGGCTTCAGTTCACACCACGGTCTGGGAGTGCAGGGAACTGGATGCTGAAGCTGGAAACGGGAAGAGGGCACCAGCTCTCTGTGTCCCTGCTCCTACCAGGACACGCCAGTTGCTGATGAAGACTGTATGTTGTGTCATTTGCTCTTACACGCCTAAACTTCATTATAATCAAATAAGGTTCTAACACTGGGTATAACCGCTTCTTTTCCATTTTGAAACCTTGGGCAGAAACGAATACTTTCTTTTTTTGGCCCAGTTTTTCCCAGCACAGAACAGATGTGGCTGAGTACTTAAATTACTTCTCTTAGGGCTGTGTACCAGTTCTTTCAAGATCATAGATATTTAACTTATTTAAATATTTGTTCATACAGCATTTAATTCCAATCATAACATTAGGACTTTTTGCATTTTGTGTGCCTGTTATAACATAATCATAACCCTTACTTGGGGTGGAGGCTGAGTTGAAAAATCAGAGCAGAAGGGATATGGGGAGGCAAAATTGCTCAGTTGTCAAGTGTGTTGGATCATCTCACCTGTCCCAATTTTTGTGTGTTAAAAGGTTTATCCTAAAAGCTACTGTTTGGTTTTAACCCTCTTTGAAGGCAATTAAGAGCTGAAGTCAGCAGGATCTTCATGCTCAGGCCCTTATTGTCAAGCTGCAGATTCCCGCCTGCCTATGGATATTGCAATTATCCCTGTTTCTATAATTACACCATGCAATCATCAGCTGTCCAGGACAAGATCCTTATTAGGTTAATAGCAGAACTTAAAGGGGTCAGGGTGCCCTTTTGGCGTGTTTCACACACCGGAGGCTTCTGCAGAAAAACAAAATCACTAAAAAAAAAGTTATATGTGGATGGTAATTAGACACCCATCCCAAAGCTTGACATGATCAGTTTATAGCTGGAGTCTAGAGATTACTTTTAATCCTGCTGGAATCAACCAACTTACTTTCTTTCTTTCTTTCTTTCTTTCTTTCTTTCTTTCTTTCTTTCTTTCTTTCTTTCTTTCTTTCTTTCTCTCTCTCTCTCTCTCTCTCTCTTTCTCTTTCTTTCTCTCTCTCTTTCTCTCTTCCTTCCTTCATGCCTTCTTGCCTTCCTGCCTTCTGACATTACTATATTTAGATTCATTTTGCCATTGCAAATTGTAGCTGCCCTACCCACCATGCATAGTTATTTTACCTGGATCAAATACTCTTTCAGAAATAAACATCTTACCTTTAGAATGTAATGATTAGACACTCAGGCACCTTTGTTTGCAAGCTAACACCTCAATTTTATGTTTATGTGTATTCACTTTCTCCACACAGGAAGAGGGCTGAATCTGATTCTAGAAAGAGCAGCATACCTAACAACAAGGAGGTCCCCTCTCACCATCCCACAGACCCAGTGGAGCTGCGACGTCTTAATTTTCAAACTCCAGGTAAGAACAATAATACCTCACTGAGAGCTCTTTGATCACAAACTGATAAGTGGTGCTGTTACAGAACAGAATGATTATTAGGAATATTTTTTGATTGCTTATGAAGTTTTTGCACAATGTATTTATTTGTTAGTTTTCAAAATAACTCTGTCATTTCTTTATTTTAAGAAAAATCCTGCTTGAAACAAAATTAAAGTTCTGTTAAGACCCCAAAGTCACACATGTTGTATGGATGTGTTTTATGTGCTAAAATTCCAACTTAAACCTAGCAATGCTAGAAAAAGTTTTTAGGAAATGTACGTCCTTCTACTTATTAACCATCTTCTTACAGTTACTTCTTTGTAAATAAGCTTCCCTCTTATCTACTGCCTTATCAGGTAATCCATTAACATCATTGGAAGTTCCACCACTTGTAAATGTACAATACAGATCTTGTCTTTTAAAATCAGGCTACACCTTAGGGTCAAAGAGGATATTAATATGTCAGTAGTTGTGAAGGTAAAAGCAACACATTCCCAAATATCTTATTTACTTATTTTGTTTATTAAGCATTGCTTTCTTAAAGCTGTTTGATTTGTGATAGTTAAGAAAAACAAGGAGAGAAATACTTAAAATAATATTGATTTTTTTACCACCTTTTCATGAGTCTATTTTTTTTAATTGGCTTTATTTTCATCATATGTATTCCAGTAGGCTGTTTTCAATAAAAACATGTTTGCACGCAGTCCTTGTCTGAAGCTAACTAATTACCAAATCTTCCTGAGCCTTGTGTTTGTCAAATTTATCGCATTAAGTGCAAAAAATAATGAATTCAAGATCATAAAGGCAGGAAATTAGGTACTTGAAATGTTAAGAGATTATCTGCAAAAGCTGACATACAAAATATTACGAAAGGGTTAACTGAACTTGCAAATCTGATTTCTGATCTTCTAAGTTGTGGCTATATTAA
>JAHREE010000354.1:1601615-1618045 GCA_033628505.1 Tringa tobata | reverse complement strand
CTGTTCTGCCTGCTACTTAGTGACATGAACTTTAAAGGACAAGAGGATACACAAAGCATGGAGGCAAAGCTTAAATTTAAATTCAAGTTATGTTGAGCTTAATAGAGCTGGTGTTGCATGTAGTATTCTGATTCTTTGTATAAGTAAACAAAGAAGAAATAAATAAATTGTTTTATAGCTTAGTCTTTAGAGTACATGAAATAATCTAGGGAAAGCGTTAGTGATTTTAACAGAATGACAGCAGAAGTGTATTCACCAAAATGTTTTTCTTTTGAAGAAAACGTGGCAGCATTTAGTGACACAGTAAAAATTTTGTACTTTGAAGAGTTTTGAAGCAGAAGTCAGAAACCTGTTTGAGGTAGTGAACCATCTGAAAGTCTTGCATGGGGAAGTAAAAGAAAATGACATCAACACAGAGGTTGACTTTATGTGCAGCTTCCCAAAGGGCAGTCAGCAGGGGAAGGCTGAGGTCAGACACAACTTAAGCCCTGGGCAGGGACACCCCCCACCACACCAGGTTGCTCCAAGCCCCCTCCAACCTGCCCTTGAACCCCTCCAGGGATGGGGCAGCCACAGCTTCTCTGGGCAACCTGGGCCAGGCTCTCACCACTCTCACACCAAAGAACTTCTTCCCCACATCTCAGTTCCATCTCCCCTCTTTCAGTGTCAAACCCTTCCTGCTCCTCCTAGGGCTCCCCTCCCTGATCCAGAGTCCCTCCCCATCTCTCCTGAAGCCCCTTTAGGGACTGGAAGGGGCTCTCAGGTCTCCCCGGAGCCTTCTCTTCTCCAGGCTGAACCCCCCCAACTCTCTCAGGCTGCCTTCATAAGAGAGGTGCTCCACCCCTGTAAGAGCATCTGTCCTTTTTTTTTTTTTTTTTCTTCTATAATTTTTGACACTTTTGGGAGACTTACTAGAAAAGCGAAAATTCTTCCCTTAACACTTCCTACCACCATTTTTAAAATCAGATTAATTCATGCTTAAATGATGCAGAAACCCACCCTTTTGATATGGTATATGTTTAGTTTCAAAATCTTCGTGTGCAGTTATTGGCCCACAGTGTCTTCAAAGCAAAACCAGAGACTTAAATGTAAAACCACATCTAGACAGGCCAAACATTGTTGAGCAACTGGCTGAAAGAATAAATGTTAATAATAAAAACTCCTTCCAGTGAATCAAAAGAAAAAAGAGAAGTCGGGAATGTTGGATGATCTTGATATAAAAGGACCTGTCAGGGAAAATCCAGATCAGTGCGAGCAGCGACGTGCATTCCTTGCACTGGTATTCATTACCGCAGAGACCCTACGCTCAGATCGTGCTTTGCTGGAGAAGAGGCTGAGGAACTGCTTCCACCTGAAACACGAGTAGAAGAGATTTGCTCCGTAGTGATAAATTAAGAGGGAAAATTTTTCTTTCAGGGCCTAAATGGTATTTCCAGGAGTGCCAGAGGTACTCAGCTGGGAAAATCCTGTGCCGGTAATCGGGATGTGTTAACTATGGCTTATGTTGGCTTTGATTTTAAGGGAATATGACACAGATCTTTGATATCCCGTCAGCTACTAATCCAGAACTTTATTTCTAGGCTCCCTTTACCTAAGCCTGGATAAACTGATGGGGAGCACATTAGAATATGGTACATGGACATGATGCTTTGGGGAAGAGCCCGTACGTTTCGCAGATGTGGGCAGGGCCTGCAAACCCCGTAAAGGTTCTTTGGGAAGAAGATTTACCGTGTGAACACGGGTAAATCCGGGCAGTGCGGAGGAGCTGGACTTTGCCAGATGTTCCTACAGGAGCTGGGCCCTCGTGGAGCCAGCGGGGAGGGCTTGTCACGTAGTGACAACTGAGTGAGAACTGCTTAAATGACAGGGAACAAAGGGGAGGAATAAGTGGGCAGTTTTTCCCGGGAGGAGGGTTCGGAATGTTCTCTCTCGGGAACGTGTGTGGGTCCCCGCGCTGGTAAAAATGGGCAGGGAAGGGGGCCAAGTGCAGGTGTGAGGCTTTGCAGGTGATATGGAATTATTTTCAAAGAAGGGCAGACATGGTAGGACTAACAGGAGCAGGGCTGCCTCGTACCTGCCACAGCTCAAGTGAATACACGCGCCTCGTTTCCCCGACACCGCTCAGTTCTTTACCATGCAACAGTTTGGTCGTAGTTTGGAAACCTGTCTTTTCAGGAGCCCTGTGAAAACAGAATTACTGGAGGATAATAATTATTTCAGTAGCGCTCCCGGAATCTTAGCATACAGCAGTGTAAAACCACTTGTCTGGAGCGGTTTAAACAGGAGTTACGGCATATTTTTGTTTCGCTTAAAAAAGAATGAGAGTTTTATTCTGTCACGGGCTGTATTCAATGCAGAGGCTACAGCAGGGTAAGGAGGAAAAAAAAATAAAATGAATCTAACAAAAATGTTTAAGTAGATAATTTCATAAAATAAGAAAGAAGTAAGGAACAAAGTGTGCTGAATGGCACCTTATTTCCTTGAAAATGGGCATATGTGGACACAGGAAAAATTGAGTTAAATATCTTGGGAATTAACAACAAGCGCTTGAGTTTTCTGAAATATTTCCCTCATGGATGAAACCTCTATTTTCAAGGAAGATGTGATTAAAAACATGTTTTCTAACAAAACTGCAATGGCCTAGTCACTCATAAAAAATATTTCTTTTTATATGCATCTATTTACTTCTCCAGAGAAGCACATAAGATGAGCTAACGATTAGTGTTCTTAAGGAGACAGTTAACTAAATAATTGCAATGGAAAATTACAGTAATTTATGAATAATGTGTTAAGAGAAGAAAATATTCACTAACCGTTATTGAGACCAAATGCACACAATGATATATTAAGTCTTATCCTGGAGACAAGAGGCCAATAGAAATTCTGCACATGAATAAAGGAAAGAATTTAATCTGAACAGAAAAAAAATAGCAAAAAATGTCCACATGCCAAAGCTTTTCCACTGCCTACCTCAGCCTCAGGGCTGGGAGCGGACACCTCCCTGAGACCTTTTTCCAGTCCCTTTCTCACACCCCTCTCCCTTCTGGGTGCCATCCCCAGTGGAAGGGGGACACCACCACCACAGTCATTCCTACGAGCTTTCACTTTTAGCACCGGAGTGGCAATATTTAGGACTTTTACAAAGCATGACAAAGAAGAGAATCTCCTGTCGGTAGCTGAAGCTCAGCACATGATTTTTTTTTTTTTCACGTTTTGCATTGAAGCACATGATCATATGCTACAGTTGAGAAAAAAGTTTTTCACCCAAAGGGTTGTCAAGCCTTGGCAGAGGCTGCCCAGGGCAGCGGTGGAGTCCCCATCCCTGGAGGTGTTTAAAAGCCGGGAGACGTGGTGCTGAGGGACATGGGTCAGTGGTGGGTTTGGCAGTGCTGGGTTAGCGGTTGGACTCAATGGTCTGAAAGGTCCCTTCCAACCAAAACGATTCTATGATTTTATGAATCGCGTGGTTCTAAATATTCATTACACAACATTGTGACTGCTGGCTTTCAGCTGGCTTCTTGCGGGGATCAGATTCACTGGTTTTATTGTTCCTACACCAGTTTGAACTGGGTATAATTCGTTTCTTATATTAGAAACTAACCCTGCCCCTCATCAAAGCTTATTAGTGATGTCGATGGGTGGTGGATGAACCCCTGGGCTTTTATGCAGATGTGCGGGTTCCTGCTGTCCTGGGTGTCATGTCTGGGCAACCTGGTGTGCAAGATGGGCCTGCCCTGCTTACACACCCACTGGGCTACTACTAGCTTTCCAGCCTTTTTTTGGCTTATATCAGTTTAACACTGTCTTCGCAAAACACTTTAAAAGCCAGAAAAACGGGAAAAAAATGTTATTTGTAGAGAGCAACATGCTCATTTCTGGCTGGACTTGCGTGAGCCCATGTGAATTGCTATGTTATGTCTACGGAGACCATAGAAATAAGATAAAAATACGCTCCAGCTGCCTGATAAATCCAGGGCCAACGTCTCTCCTTCAGTTCAGACACAAATGGCTTCCACCGAGGTTAATGGGACCGGGGCGCTTACTCTGTAGGGTCCCTAATTGTTTCTTGGCTGTTTCTAGCACTTGATATAGATACACATACAGCCAGCGTTAAAATAGATGTGTTGTATCAGCCTGATCAGCCAGATGATAAACAACACCCTGCCGTTGGCTCTGACAGGAGAAGGAGATTTCCGTCTGCAACTGAGGAAAGTAATTGTCAGAAATGCAATAATGGCACGTAGCTCCTCGATGAGTTACTGAAGTTCAAGAACGAGCATCGTCTGTTTTTATGGGCCACCAGCCAGCAGTCAGGTAGCAAGACCCAAAACCTAAGTTCTAAGTGGCTTTAGACTGTAAGATGAGGCTGAATTATTTGTCCTGCTGTCTTCACGGATTTTTTTTTGACAGCTTTTGCTTTTTTTCATTCTGAAATTAACAATTCAACTCTTAGTGTTGACATGCAGCTAGTTAAAACTAATGCACAGCTGATCAGCAAGAGAGCACCATGTTATAATTAACTGGGTGACGTCTGTAAAAGCACCAAGACCATTGGAGGAAAACATCAGATAAAGCCACTGCTACAGTAAACTGGGAAGTTTCTGGACTAAATGTAGGACAATCAATAAAAAAAAATAATCAGAAGAAAAAGATCCAGTGAAATACTGCAAGGGGCTGATAATAAATATAAATTAATTCGGAGGTCAGGGTAGATCTTTGACAGGCATGAGCTGTCTTCAATTCATAATTAAGCGTGTAAAGACTTTGGTAATTCTCTCTGAGGTCTTATTTTGCCTTTGCAATTAAAAAGATAAATGGAGATTTCTCAATTTTTCTTATAACAAAGGAGAAAATTTTCAGAAAAATGTAATTGAGATATCCATGAAAGAAAATAAACATTTATTCATCACAATCATTTTGTCACCTGCAGAACTCCCCAATGCCCAGGTATTTAATGGGTTCCTTCACTTATCCATCTTATAGGTAGATTTATTGCTTTTTTTTTTTTCTGTTAGCTTTTTAACAATGTTTTCAGGGCTTTCCTTGAAAGGCAGATGCAGAATACCTATGTCAAGCTCTTGCAATATTCTTACAGCAGATCAGCCAAGTCGAATTCTCCCTGTGGAAATACTAATTTTTGGCCAGATTTATTTGGAATTACGATCAAACTGGAGTTTTATATTGTTTTTTTTTTACCCCTGGTTCCAGGCTATGACCTCATTAGGGTATATCATGTGAAATCAGAAATATCTGAGTGTTGAGCAATAGCTCTGGCATCCAAACCTATGGAAATCATCTGTTAGTCTTCTGATATCCTCATGCAGATTGCTCAGACCCTCTCACAGATGTCATTCCTTACGTCAGGGCACACACATCAGTTTATATTTTGACTGTATGTTGAAGTCCAGATTTCTCAGATCTCTCGTTACATCCTGTTTCGGCAAATGGAAGTGGTCTGTCGGCCCCATGGTCTCAGTTCCTTTCCCTTCCTCCCTCACCACCAAGTGGGAGATGCTGAGGTGGCATCGGGTCTCCAGCCCCTGACTGCTCTGCAGCTGCTGGGGGACGCAGAGCCCTCGGACCCATCACCATCCTCAGAGGAAGAGGGCAGAGGAGAGGGGCTGAGCTCATTAGATCCCACACAGTTTGGTGATGAGGGTTTTTAGGTCAGTTTTGCTGTCCTGGCAGCTACCAATGGCCTGGGCAATGACCGCCCCCATTGGCCATGGATCCCCTGCTGAAGGCTGCCAACATGGCATTGGTCATTCTGACCTAGTGCCAGAGGAGGAACCATTTCTAAAACAAAGGAGTTTTGTTTAATGCTTTACAAGTGCCAGAAGCATTGGTTTTTGTCTAATTTTTGTAGATTCTGATGTGCAAACTCTTCTGTAGGGGAACAGAGCCTCTGCCCTGGTGCTCTGCTGGGCTCCCCAGCTCAAGAAGGACAGGGAACTGCTGGAGAGGATACAGCAGAGGCTATGAAGATAACGAAGGACTGGAGCATCTCTCTGCTGAGGAAAAGCTGAGGGACCTGGGGCTGTTCAGCTGGAGAAGAGCAGACTGAGAGGGCATCTCATCGATGCTGGGCAATATCTAAAGGACGTGTGGCAAGAAGATGGGGCCAGACTCTTCCCAGTGGTGCCCGGGGACAGGACAAGGGGCAACGGGCACAAACTGGAACATGGGAAATTCCATCTCAACATGAGAAGGAACTTCTTTACTTTGAGGGTGGCAGAGCCCTGGAACAGGCTGCCCAGAGAAGGTGTGGAGTCTCCTTCTCTGGAGATATTCAAAGCCACTTGGATGTGTTCCTGTCCAACCTGCTCCGGCAGGAGGCTGGACTAGATAATCTCCAGAGGTCCCTTCCAGCCCCTGTGATTCTGTGAATTCCGCACAATTATTCCAATGAGTTTGGGACTTAAACCTATAGGAAATGAACCTTTTCCTCCAGAACTTCTTCTGAGAAAGAGGTATTCACTCCCTGGTACTCCACAAACACAGCCCAGCTACCGCACCGGCCTATGGTGTCCTCACAACACGGCATGGAAGGGCACCGACAAAAATCATGTGATGAGAGAAACCCTGCACAATAAATACAGTCTAGTCTGGAACGAAAACTCCCAGGTCCAGTCCTACAGTGCTCGGGCAAACAGAATTCCTACTGATGTTACAAGGGAAAAAACTTCTTCTGCCCTAAATAGGCATGGTCATTTGAATTAAATGGAATTTGTTTATATCAGCAAAAACACGTCACTGAACACGTAGATTACGTGCCCTACAGAGCAGGGGCATATATACCTAACAGAAATTTAAGTAAGATAAATGAAGTATTTTAGCGGAGATTTTTTTCGTGATATAAAGATAGTTCTGACTTCTTGTGGGAAAAAAGAAAAAAAAGATCAGAAGATCAGTGGAAAATGTAATCTTTCTAAAGAGGAGATGTTGGTTAAGCTTAACTTGGGTATCTGATGTTTGGCTTATAGAGTACAAAATTGTGTAAATGACTTCCAGATGCTGACCTGCTTGAAAATGGGGGGAAAAGATAATCCTGTGTTTTAATCAGCACCTGTAAGAGGTGACAGATCTCCAAAATTGGTTTCAAGAAATGTAAATGTATCATTTTATTTTATATTTATGTGGAGGGGAAGTGTAATAAAGTTCAAATTTTTCATGAGTAATTTTCCTGAGATAGATTTCAATAAGGATTTTTACATTCTAGAGCAATATTTTGTCTAGTTTTTGTGGTCAAAAAATTGAGTGAACCCCCCCCCTCCCGCCCCCAGGTCCAACCCTTCAGAGCTGTGGTTTTCAATATGCAGAGATGAAGCATGAAAACATTAATTAATCTGCAAATATTCTGTCATTCCTTTTTTTTTTTCCCTTTTCAAATAACTCCTTGCAGTGACCCAAACCCACACGATCTGAGAGCACGGCTCTCAGTGTTTCGCGTTTGTCTACGATAGAGCTTTTTTGGAAGAACTTCACCAATTCTCATGTTGCTTCTGATCAATGTCCTGACAGTGCAACGGGCTGATTTCTTCAGAGACCGGGAACCAGATGTGAGAACTATATGCATAATATAACAAACCAACCCAGAACAACCCTGTTTATCATAATCAAAGAATAAAAATCACCATTTGAAGGTCGTATCTGTTCCAAGGCGGTTTTTAGGGGCCAACAACGCCGAGGCGCTAAGGATGCCAGGGGGAAAAAAAAGGTTCTTTTGCTTGTGAAGGAGCTGATTTCTCATTTTTCATTTCTGTTTGTAATCGCTGTCATCTTTGTTTCTTACGCTTTGGATAAAAAAGGTGACTTTTATATTTATTAGAACTGGGTTTCAATAAACATTATGCAATATGGTAGACCAGGGAATGATTTATTGATAATTTGTCACTTGTATTTATGGAAGTGTAGACCCTGGAGCCCTAGAGCTGGTAAATCATATTATGCAGCTACAAATGTGTTTTTTTGGTGGTGGTTTTTTTTTTTTTTTTATTCTTTGCTGCCAAAAGTGCACCATGTAAACCGATTGCCTCACCAAACCCCTGGGGCCTGATAATGATGCACTTGTTAATACAAAGGGAGGAGGGGCGAGGGAGAAGACAACTAATTATAAGTTTATTTTTTGTTTCAATATGTTTGCCATCTAATCTGCAGTTCCATAAACAATAGATTGATGAAATATAATTAGGGGGAAGATTACAGTTTAATGAGGCAAAAAAGATTGGGAAAGAATGTAAATGGAGCGGGAGGCTGCTTGGAGTTTTTTAGCTGTTTATTATCGTACAGCTGGAAGGCGCTTTCTCACAGTTCCCAGATGGAAGCAGCTGTTAGCTCTTCGTATTTGGGGGAAAAAAAAAAAAAAAAGAGAAAAAAGAGGCTCATAGTTCATTTTTCATCCACTTGTTCCAGACGAGTTGGGTTGGCTACGACGCTGGAGGGAGCCTGGAGGAGGCTGTCAAGGATGGGCACCCGTCTTCACGTGCCACTTTGCCATTCCTTTATCTGGCCCGGCCACCTCTCGAGCGACAAGCTGTTCCACTCTTGGTAACGCCTTTATCTTCCCCCCCCTCCCTCCCTCCCCAGTGATAAAGCCAGCGAAAACCTCCTCTCCCTGCCCCGGGAGATGTGTTGGTGCTCTTTGTTTATGGGACGGGGCTCGGTATCGCCCCTGCAGCTGCTTCCTCTTCACCCAGCTTTGTTTTCCTACCGCGCTCTTCAGATAGACCCGGGGAGCTGCGTGAACCGTGGGCCTGTCTGAATTAACAGCGGGTTTCTTCTGTTGTTTTTTTTTTTTTTTTTTTTTAAAAAAAACAAGACATAAACCCCCCCCCACATCTCTATTTTTTTTTTTTCCGCAGCGTGTTGTGAAACCTACATTTTTCCCCTCAGGTTGTCAAGGGCTCGCACACAAGGCAGAATATAAAGGGCCGGTAAGGGAGGAGTTTCTGGAAAAAGTGGCCACTGGGAAAGCAAAGAAGTCGGCAGACTTTCAAGAATGAACACGGGAGTAACAATTCCACCTTCTGGGCCAAGATTTCCCCTGCCCTGCACCCTGCCCAGGCATTTCCATGGGTGCAGAGTGAGCGTAAATCTTTGCTGTTTTGGACAAGTCACACGTTATATTTGTTGCCGAGGTCCCTAAGCCAAGGCCTTGGTGTCACTTAGAGAGTTTGGTGCTATTTTTGTAACAATTTATACATTTTGAGCTTCCTGTTTCATGGTGCTTGGGACTGTCACAGGCACTTTCTGTGTGGGCTTATATCAATTTATATTTCTTAGGTACCTGGTGGGTGATGGCCCTGCCAGCCAGCGAGGGGACAGATACTGCAGTTTACTCAGGGGCATGATGCATCTGAACAATTTCTCAGTCTGGGTGAGGCATGAGGTCACATTTTATAAAATTTTTTGGGGTAACTTCACCATTCATCCAAATGTTTTCAAGAGTTTCAGAGCAATTCTGTGATCTACTTACCCTAGCAGAGGAAAAATTTGAAGGTTCTGGGTTTAACCAGGTGCCAAGTGTGGCACTCACCTCTCCACTAATACAAAAAACCAGCCTGGTTCTAAATTTCTTTTTTAATTTTTATTTTTAAGGGAAAAAAAGACTATTGCTTTACACATTGAATAAAATTCTGGTCTTTTTAAGCTATTTTTGAAATTAGCTGCCAAAGAACAATTTATTTCATTGTTTCCAAAACACCTTTCACCATTAGGATGCATTACACTTTTTAAATTTCATGTTTATGAGAAACTCAGGAGCAGAATTCTGTCCGGATATCTAAAAAAAAAAAAATACAAAAAAAAATTTCAGAGAATAAAGTTGGAGGGTTTTTTTTATTTTTTTTTTTTTTTTTTTTTTTTTTTTTTCCTAATTCTACCACTATCACAGGCCACCCACATGCTTAGTCCAGAAGAACCAGCTCCAGGCGATGGGAAAGGCTGTTCAGTCTCTGTGCCCCTACAAAACCCGGCTATTTTGCTGACGAGGATGCCGGTTAAAGCCAATTATGGTGGGGAGTTTTACGGTCCAAACAGCTGGCCAGTCGGAATTGGACGGGGACCACCAAGTTATTTTCATGGCTCGCAAACAGGCGGCCGATTGGTTAAATAAAGCCGAGTATATAGATTTTTATGAATAGGAGTGGAAGGTTTAATTTGCTTTTGTTTGTGGGGTCTTATTTATTGCTTGAAAGTGTTTGGATGCCTGCTGGGTATTTGCGGAAAAGGGCTGCAAAAACTGCCCGTATTTCATTGGATTTCAGTTCTGGATGGAGCCCTTGGAGCAAGAACAGGGAAACAATTGCCAAGGCTGTAACCAGCCCCCAAAACCCACTACCCCAACCAAGAACCCCCCATATACGTGCATTTTGTGTGTGTGTGTATGTGTTTATTCAATTTGAAGGAATCATTTATGCTCAAAAAATTTCACCTCCCCTTTGTGTATGTTACTACTTCAAATTACAGCACTTAAAACGACTTCCTGACCCGCCCTTTAATGCCTGTTTTCTCCGGTTTGATTAGTTCGAGCACCCGAAGCACGTTCCTACGTGCAATTTTTACTGTTTCCCCCCGTTTAGCCAGCCTGCTTTTTTCATCCCATCTTTGACGTGAAAGCCCTACGCAGCAGCCTGGGAGAGAAAAGCCCTTTAGAATGTCAAAATTATGACTTTTGCAAAAAATTAAAGGTGCAACGGTAAAATTGGAAACACCAGCAAGAGAAGTCCAAGGTTGGTGGAGCGTCTGCAGCTACGTCTAACTCCTAGGAAAAGACCTGCGTTAGTCTTAAAGCCACTGGCATCATTTTAAGATACTCACCCCCAAATCCCTGGCTTCATGGACCACATGGGTATTTCTCATTAGAGTAGTAATATTACAAAACATTCATAACATGGCCAATATTTCTGATTTTTGTCCTCTTAAATACACTTCTAAAGCAAATTGCTTGTTCGTGGCACAGAATTATAGCTCCCAAAAATTAAATTTGCCTTCTACTTCCAATCTCTGTTATATGAAAATCTACAGGATTTTCCACAGAATATTTGACTGTCTTTAGTATCAATACTTTCTCCATGTTTGCTTCCACTCACAGGGCATCTTTACTCAGCTTCTCATACTGCTGTCTCATTGCATCTTTTGCTTGTATTTTTTTCCCTTCAGGTGGTTTTCTTTTGTCTTCACCTTCTGCATCTTTCCTTTTTTCCTTTAAATAATCCTTGATTCGTTCTTGCCCCGTCTGCCTGCAGTTGTCACATCCACAATTTGTTCATAATTTCAAGATTACATTATTTACCTCGTATTCCCCTGATATCTTTGCTTCCTCCCTCCATATTTTTTCTGTCCTCCTCCTTTCCAGTCACTGATATGCCTGTCTGCTATTTATTCTCTCTCAAAAACAGTCTGTTTTATTAATAATTATTCCTGTCCTAATAATTATTCACACTGTTTGTCCTTTCCCTGGTTTGCTTCTTGTCATCCATCCCAAATCTTAGTTCAGTAATTTAGTTTATCTTGCTCTTCCCAGGTTCCCCAAAATTTCCGTTTTTTTCCTCAATCAGCTGTTCCCTCAACCTTTTTTTTTTTTTTCAAATGTCAGCCCTTCTCCAAAGAATTTTGACAATTTCATTTTAGCTTTTAATGGACTTGTAAAATCATTGAAGAATTCTTTAAAAGTAGATATTTTAGTTAAGGTAGTGTATTTTAGAACAAGGAATGGTATTCCACAGAACTGCTTAGATAATCAAACCTATCATAAGCCCTGCATTGTTTTTAATTCTTTGGAGAAAAGACGACTTTTTATATGAAGGCCACCACACCAACACAGTTAATGCTTGGAAAAGTAAATAAATGTTTCTGTCTTAATTTCCTCAGCTGTATTTCTTTCTCATTTTCCAGTGATCCAGAATGCCAGGTAGTACATATTTTTTGTAAATGGGCTATAGGCAGTATCTAAATCAAAAGCAGCATATCTAATAAATAATATCTTTATATATTTATAATGAATTCCTTCCCTTTTTATATCTTATGATTGCTAACAATTGACATCTAAGCACAGGATTTCTGTAATTTGAAGCAAATATGGTATATGAAGCTCATCATTAGGGTGGTGATTTATTCTCTCGTTCAAGCAAGGAGCTGTGATAAGAAGCACAGAAAAAGCTTGAGTCTACAAATCTGTTTTTGTCTCAGTTAAATTACTGCAATATGGGAATAGTTGCATGGATCCTAGCGAAGAATTTCGTCTCCAAGATACCACTGGGCCAGAAATAACTTTTATGACCATCTAGCCCGTTCTTTAGGGTAACTTAATAGAAAGAGCCTACTCAATTATTAGGTTCATTTCAAGCCCATTAAATACATTCGAGACTTAATATATCCTTTAGAGGAGCACCTACACTGTAAAGACCACAACTTCTGGAGAAGCCACCAGCCCCCTGTTAGTCTGGATTCGTCCAAAAGGTAAGGCTCCTGGGCAGGTAGTTTTAACCAGAAGAAAAAAAGTACGTGAAACACGTAGCTTTATGGTGAAGCTGCAGGAAGGTTCCCAAAAACTAAGCGGGAGGAAGTTTTCCTCTCTAAAAATTTCACTAGAGTTTTTGAAAGTTTTGTGGGCTTGAACCTCCGCGGACATATGGTAACTATCAACTGTAAGGCACGGGTCAGCCTGATACGTCTTTGATAAGAAAAGAATAAAAGAGAGGGAAGAGTTCCAGGGTTTTCCTTGAAAACAAACCTCTCCCTTTCCGCACCCCCCGCCCCCCCAAAAAAAGAGAAAAAAAAAAAGAATCCAAAGATGTTTTTAGCTTAAGAGCTTCAAAAAATCTTACATGGAAGCTCTATTTGTCTAGGCATTTCAGACACACGTCAAATTACCCCGGGAGTGGACTTCACCTGCTGATACATGACATAGTTCCACAGTATGATTTACAAATTTAGCACATCATTGTACCGTGGCCATCAGGAGGGACACACAGGTTCTAAAATTCACCCAAAAGCAGCGAGATTCTGGGTATGGGCCTGAATATCTGCCACTTGGCCTCCAGGCCATTTCAAGTCCCCAAGTAAGCTGATATTTAGCACCTCATAAAAAAAGCGGCGTACACCTGAGCAGAGGAAAAAAAGTGACATTTGTTGGTGGTTTATGGAGAGGATCACGTTACCCTTCTTAAAAGTAAGAGAAAGAAAGATCTTCATCTCTGTTTAGGAGAAGGAGAAAGGTTGGTTTTGCAAAAATGTTTGTTTTGGAGAAGGTGGTATTAAAAAAATTAAGTAGCTTTGTGCAACAGCAGGCAAGCCAGCTGATTTCGGAATCTGCACGAAATTGTGTTGGACTTTACCCTGAATTAAAAGATTTTCAGTGCATTCCTAAGAAAAGTTAGGGTTACTCTGCACTTCCCCTCCAGGTACCTGGCGGCTTTTCGACTGCCGTGTGCTGAGAAAGGTCCCTCTGGATGCGCCCAGGTTCCTGCTTTAAGGGCGAAGGAGACGGCCACGAGCTGCGCAGTCTGCTCTGCTTTCGAGTGAAATATGATTTTTAAACCTAAATACAGAAACAGCACCAAATATTCAAAATATGTCCTAGCTGGTGAGTTTTTCCCCGGCGCAGATTTGTTTTCCGTTCCCCCCCGTGACATCTCACAACTCTAAGTGCTCAATGACAGCCTGTAGAGGTTTCGCCATAATCCACCTTTATCCATTAACAGACACTCAATCACTAAAGTGCTTACTAGACTAAACATATTTATCCAACCAAATCACACTTTACAACGCAAAACTGCCAATCAGGCCCCAGCTATTAACGAGGAACTGCTTTAAGGGGATTTTGGTGTTTGTGCTGTGAAGAGCATGCTTACCTCCAACAAACCACTAAACCAAATTAACATAGCTGTATCCTCATAAAAGAAACCAGATATCCTGTTGTGAAAATAGAAAGCTGGGTAGGACAGGGCTCCTTTGATGGCTAACAGCGTGGCAGACGAAGACTTCAGACTACAAATCTGGTTACCACGGGCTCATTACAAAACTCCAGCATTAAGCTTTTTTTGCTAACTTTAAAAGTGAAATAAAAATGTATCAGTCGGGTAACTCAGTAAGTCATCAACTTACTAAGTTACTATTATAATTGCAATAAGTGGTGCAATTGTTGGATAAGGCTCCTTAATTCTAATTGCTCCTTTGTCCAAGATCATGTTGTAAAAAGGCTTGCATTAGCCAAAATAAAATCCAAGAGACACAAATGTGGTAGTAATAATAATTCTTTTTATTAGCCTGGAAAAGAGGAAGAGAACAAAGCTTTAAAAAGACTTCAAAGTTCTGACCAAGAGAAAAAAAAAAGTCTAAAATCGGAGAAACATGCATACACTCTGCCCTTTTATTAGACTCATACAAACTAAGTGCCATCACCGCAACTTAGAGCTTGACAGCATTTCTTTCCCAGGCAGCAGGAAAAGTTACACCATCCATGTTGCAGGGCTAATTTAAGTTCTCTGTCAAAAACTACATAAAACAGTCCTGTATATTCTCACTAGGAAGCCCTAATAGTTTTAGACTTATTGGTATTATGCCTCCTTTAAATCCCAATATTTTAAAGCTGGATTTGACATTTGCCGAGATTTGGTGCATTTTCCCTCCATTTAACCATAGCTCAAAGAAAGGTGAAGTTTTAAACTCTGAGGTGAGTGACTCATGAAAATTCATGTTTTTAAGAAACACTTATCGGTTTAAAAATGCATATACACCTTTCTCCTTTACTTCCAAAGAACTTCAGCTCTGTAATTGAAATATGTATTTCCAATCCTTCACTGCTTATCAAAAATAATGAGCCCTTTCTTTTTTTTACTAGCTTTTATAAACACTTCTGGGGAAAATTTTATGAGCAGCTAGAACAAGTTTTACTTCTTGGAGAGAAGGCTTCATGCTGGAATCGTATCCAAAAGGAGTAAACCACAACACGAGCAGATTTTCCAAAAATCACTAGAGCAGGCTTCGTAAGTTTGGGTTGGAAACATGTAAAGTACAAATTAAGCTGTCATGTAACAGAATAACGCCTTTTCGTGTGCTGGAGTCGGGCGTCGTGTTCCGCCATAACATGTAGCCCTCCCCACTACGTCTTTAGTTTACATGAGTCCTGAGCAGTTATGAATAACAGAAAAATTTGCAAAAATAAAGCTGTTCCAGGTCTGTGCATATGACTTCATATAAAAACACACGTTTTTACATGAAAGAAGCTGGTGCAGGTTTTCAATGCGTAATTGCACCACTTACAGAGAGGGAAAAACATCATCACGAGACTAGGCGTACCAGAATAAAAGAACAAATTACAATACGAAATAAAAAGAGGAATTACTGTAGACCACATTGAATCTCAGTGTTTAGAAAATACTTGCTGCGGTTAATAAGAAATACATGCTTTCACGCCTTCGCCACACAGCCACGTTAATACATTTTATATTCTGCATTATATATGTGTCAGAGGCAACCCATGAAAATATGCGCAGAAAGCGCTAAGAAGTGACCGATGCCAGAAACTCTTTCCTCCCGATTAACAGAGAAAGGGATGTTAATAACTGCAACCCTGCCAATTTGGTTCTGTACCACCGATTTAAAACAATTTGTTGTTCCATGGAACATGAGTTTCTCAATGTTCCACTTTGTTATTTTTAATTGGTGTTTTGTTTTGAGAGGTACCACATGTAGCACAGTGAAACTTTCCAGCTCGCAGAAAGTGAGGAGCAGTGCGAGCGCTGGAACAACAATATATTTCATTCTTTCATAACTTTGTTACTTAAGTAAAAAACACAACCACATCATTAAAGCATTTCACTCGAGTCCTCGTGTCATGTTTAGACGCCAGAGACGTTAACGAGCTGGTTGCCAACTTCATAAACACACAGGGAAGGGAGGGAACAGAGAGTATGCTGAATTACATGATCCAATTCTACTGATACCTGTAATGTGTACAAATATCAAAGGAACACCGTCCAGAGCTCCCATTCTAAGAATCATGCCCCCACTTTCTGTGTACAAGGGCAGTATTATGCCTTTTCACCCATGACACATGAAAGTGTTGAACTTCCCATTTATTCTCCAGTTGTGCCTTTAAATAGACACAATACATCCAGCCCAGATTGCCTATATTTTCCACCATATGGCCAGCACTTCTTGATTTGTCTTCTGGAAATGACATGATTCATTCTTTAAACTTATTCCACAGAAAAGGCTTTTCCACATGTCACTCTGTATTGATGATCTCTCTGGAATTATATTTGTAGGAGATACAGTAAGTGCAAAATTTGTTAGCTGTCTCTGAGCATCTTTGACTGATTTATGAAGAATAAATAATAAATGCTTTCTGTAATATACTTTACATTTAAGAAAATTTCAGGACTTCCAGGTCCCTAAAAGCCCATATGAATTCATTAATATATATT
>JAHREE010000354.1:1554121-1588486 GCA_033628505.1 Tringa tobata | reverse complement strand
GCGAGCAGCCAAAGCTCCTCAGCCTTCCCCAGTTCACGCCAAAGCCACCATTAAGAGCCCTAATGTTCAGGTTGCGTGCCTCACTCTGATTATTTTTGGGAAGCGGATCACAGCAAGCCTTTTTTCCCCCCCCTAATAAGCATTCATCTTCATTTGCTGGATGAAGGGAGCTCTCAGAGAAAGCTCTGTACATGGGGCAGGATAATGGCAATTTCTGCCAAGCTCTGTAACTGTACGGGAGCAGGGACTCTGAGTGTCTCCTTTCTTCCTTCGAGTCGTAAAGTAAAAAGCAGATATCATAATAGCTCTCCCGGACACAAGTACAGGCAAATTACACTTATGGATAATAATTTGTGAGGGGATGGAGCTCTTCGGTCTAAATCTGCAAGTAGTGCTGATAAAACCCTATCATACAAGCACACAGAACGTACAAGAGGGTGTTATGCAGCAGTATCCAAGCTTTAGAAACTTAAGCAGAAGATTAATTTCTTTTTTTATTGGCACTCTTTTCCCTATTGCCTCATTCTTACAGCCAGATTTCTTTAGCAGCATGCAGCTAATTTACAGGGAGAGCATATATTACATTTAACACATTGCAAAAGTGACCTTAGATAACTTGTATACACCTCAGAATACTATGATTTAAAACTCTAGGAGTGCTAGTGCTCCTTGGAAAGCGTGAGAATGAGTTTTGTTTTCCTCATTTCCAGTTCAACATTATTGTGAGATAGCTGAATTTAAAAGTTTACTAGTCCAGGACCAAGTGTTGGCTCTCTCAGCATGAAGCCAGCATAATTTTGAGAGAAAGAGATAATATATGAGGAGATTAAATTCCATTTTTCAAGGGGGTAGGAAATTTATATGATATGATATGTCAAAGAAGATGGTAATTTTTGAAGGAGAAAAATCCGAGCCGTTGGGCACACTGATATCTGCCAGCCTGACTGTGGAGATATTAAAAAAGGTTAACGATACAAATGAGGACCCAATTGCTACTGAGGTCCTGCTGGATCTATAATTAAAGCTAACTGAGATTTCTAGCAAGGCATTTACAAGCACAAAGTGCCTCCTGATCAATAGGAAGTAAACTTTCTGAGTACTTCCTCACAGGGATTAAAAAATACTCTGACATGCAAAAAAATGTCAATAAACTATAATTTCCCCCTCTCATCACCCACCTGCAAGCACACACACTCACTCTAGAAACTGGAGGACTCCAAACTCATTAAAACATGAAAAAAAGTTGTTTCCACAACAGGAACAGGACCTATCATTTTTAAAGGGAAACATCTTTGTTTCATTTTCTAGATATTTGTAAGTTTTGCTTATATTTTTCTCCCCCCAGAAATAAACTTTGCATTTTTATTTTCCTGCCTACTATTTTCTTCTCTCCCTTTCCAGTTTCCGCCATGGAAAATAGTCTCAAGAAAGGAAATAAAGAAAAGTTCTCATGAAAGAGGAAAGTATCACAGCTGAAAAGGATTTTTCCATTCTAGGTCTGTTGCATAGTTTGTGTATGCTCTTCTTACAAAAACAGGAGGAGGAGATAGGAAACTTTCACAAGACATCTAACTATATGAAAGATGTCAGTTTCTCATTAAAAAAATAAACAAACACAAAAAGAAGAAAGAAAACCCCAAACCTGGGGCTGGTTACACCCGAAAAGAATACGATGGTGAGATACTGCTGAAAACTGAGAGGTTACAATGCAAAACAAATGCATATTTAAGAACAGACACGGTCACTTTGAAGCAAGAATCAACCACTGGTTAGACTGGGGTTTAGGCACTGGCCCAGGTTGCCCAGAGAAGCTGTGGCTGCCCTATCCCTGGAGGGGTTCAAGGCCAGGTTGGAGGGGGCTTGGAGCAACCTGGTCTGGTGGGAGGTGTCCCTGCCCAGGGCAGGAGGTCAGAACTAGATGGTCTTTAAGGATCCCTTCCAACCCAAACCATTCTGTGATTCTATGATTATTATTACCATGATTATAGTCAAAACTGAAAAACAAATGCTAAATACAGCCCTTTTGGATTTGCAATTCAAAAAGAAAGGGAAAATATGAAGTACACTGGAGGCTTCAGAAAAGTGACTTGTTTAATTAATGGGACTGAGGCAGCATCACTTACGACGACACCGCTTTTAGTGGTTTGAAAGCTTCTGCACCCTTTGAAGCAGTTTGGAGGGAAAAGCCACCCCAGCTCTCCTTTCGTAACAGTGTTTTGCTGTGAATATGCAATCAACAACAACAAAAAAATCTAGTTTTAAGGATCTAGTAAGGCTTAGCAAGCAGAAAGTCTCTTAGCAACAAAACCCCATAACTAATGTGAAGCAGCTGTGGTAATTTTAGAAAATGGCTCAAACTGTTGAAAAGCCATTAGGAAGCTGATATATAGAGAATAAAAAGAACCACTCAACTTTAAAAAGATTTCCCAATATGGAGTGTTATGTTATTTTACAACCAAATCTTAGTCATCCAAAGTTTACATGCCACAAAATGCTATTTATGACCATGTGGCTGGACTTTCTACAAGTAGCTGGAATTCCATCACATACCTGAAATTCCCCCCGAAAAAAGAAATTGCCGATGGCTAAGCACATATTCTCCTGCGGGAAAGGTGTGATTGCTGTATTTCAGTGAGGCTGATGCCACTTATGGTTTGATTTATTATATGCACTTGGAATGGGATCCTAAATAATTGGAATCAATTTCTTTAATCCTGTAACTTTCAGTCTCTATTGGAAATAATGAAAGCCACTTGCTGTTGGTAGGCTTTGCTGTACGGCTGATGGTCAGATATTAGCTAGCAGCCTCTCTGGCTTATTTGGCTGCTTCTTTAATTGGAAATACCTGCTAGCTTGAGGAATGGCATAATTTAAAAGCAGTATCCAGAATGAAAAATCAAAGGTGTCAGGAATGACAAATTTTGTTGGTTTATTCTTCATGCTGCTACTGATTGCTGCATTACTAATGATTTTTACTACCGTACCATGGTCTCAAAATAGCCTAAAACCTTGGGCAGGCAAAAATGGTCTTACTTCGCACATCAGCTGGCTTCAACTAGATTCAAGGAGGCTTAAATGACTTTTTGAATAAAGGCTGAAGGTTGGAAAAATAAAGAATATTAATTTAGCAATCTTAATGAGACAGAAGCAATTATCCAAGCTGAGTTGGATGGGATATTCAGAAGTCCTGGATAAATGCGGGCAGAGCTACGTGATCGGTCCGTGTGTGCAACGTGAAGAACCTGCTGCATGTGACCTGGGCACATCAGACTTATTGGTGTTGAACCCTTCCTTGCCATCGGGTCTGGTGGCCCAGGGGGAGACCAGTATTGAGTCCCGGTCACTTTTGTCAGGCAGTTCAACTCCTACCTGATTGCACTAAAAATAATTGTACTTGGAGATTTGATGGCAGCTAAACCTACCTGAAGGATTGTTGGCAACCTCTAATGGTCAAGCCCTATCTGCTTCCTGGCAGAGACAACTAAAGGGATGTTTTTTGGACAAGCTGCCTTATAGGACACAAGAGGCAAGACACACGTTATGGTATTAAATGATAGTTAATAGGAAAGCACAAAGTCAGCTTTAGAAAACTTAAGTTTTGAGGGAAATAACTGAAAAAACAGCAGCACGATTTTAGGATGACCAGAAGATAGAAAGTGTGTAAGCAGAGCTTCCAGCTCTGACAGCCACCAAGTAAGGAGCCCCAAAATTAGTGTTAGCTATAAATAAATGTAAAAGTAAACAAGTTTTCACAAATAAGCAAATTCTTGAAAGCTTAGCAAGTTGTTTTTAGTATTCCCCAATAAACAACAAGGAAAGCTCCACTTTTTTAGTACCGTGTTCTTGTCTGCCTTTTTTTAGATTCTTTGTTTTATGATGACTGATGTTAAACAGGGGATGGATTGTTTGTTGCAAAACAAGTGATAAAACCCAGCACAGAAAAGATCATAGTAAGATTTCAAAATCTGGTGTTTTAGGCCACTTAATTGGGCTGGCTCGTACAGTCTCTTTCATCTGTTTGATTAGATAATAAGTTTATTAAAGTAAAACAAATGAATCAAGATCACTGGACAAATAAAACTAAATCTAGTGAAAGCTATGGGATTGTAGAGAAATTGTGATATTTAGTGGCTTTGACTCAGAGTTGGAAGGAAATTGGTAACACTGGCAAAGCTTCACTTCTGGCTCTAAGTCAGCTTGTGAAGTCAAGTAAAGAAACAAGAGAACATTTTTTTCAGGAATGTCCATAAAACTCAAGCTCTCAGAATTCACATATCTGAAACAAGAGATGTCTTCAAGTCCATTTATTCGTGCAGTAAGTTACTTCTTTTAAAACTATCAAAAAATAGCTTTTTTATAACATGAGTATTGTAAAATATGCAGCAAACAATTATCATGCCTAAATCACTGTTACAAACACCGATTGATTAGATGGAGGACACAATTTGCGATGAAATTAATGGAATTCCAATTAATGGAATTGAGGAAGGGTCATCTGCGATGAGAAGGCAGGAAAAAGGCAGAATTTATGTTCAGCTGCTCTTGTGTTTGAAAGTCAATTCCATTTTCCAAATTTGCTGTGAAGAGAAACTTCACAATTCTCACTAAACTCAATAGCAACTTAGTGTCGTCGTTTGGTGTAGTCGATAAGATTTTATTCACCATACAATTGATTGATTTCTCATAGAAATGGATTTTTTTTTTTTCACTGCTGACAAAGTGCCAAAGCTATTGCTCACTATCAAATGTCAGTGCAGTCATCATTCCAACCAAGCCGGGTAGACAAAGATCTGTGCTACTACTTGGAAGCTTCCTGAAATACGTACCTTCTCTTATCATCGTCTTCCTTAGGCTGTGTTTCTTGCCACCTGATTCCCATTTCTCTCATCCAGCTCCTACTTTCTTTAAAACAGTTCAATCTAGTTTTTCTCCGTGCTTCCTCAAAATCTCCTTTCAACCTGCCATCCTTTGCCCTTCCTCCTTCGTTCCCACATGCACAGAATTTCCAGCCTGAAAAAGACAACTTATCTTGGATTTGTGCTTGTGTCAGTTTTTATTTTACACTGAGTTTAGTCATCCGTCTTTTCTCTTACCTATATAAATAATTATCATGAAGCCATGAAAATGGCTACATGTGTTAAAGCCAAGTCGGTATCCACGGGTTTTTTTGAAAAGTCAGGCTCTTTGGAACATATTCAGCAAAACACTTAAGAGTTCTCATGAAGACAATCTGCAAGTGCCTTGAAGCCCACTTCTGTGATATACAACACTAAATCATAGCAACCAGTACTTAAACTGATATCCTTTCACAGACAGGAAACCATCGCAGGATGAAACTGTCATACTTGGCTGCTAATTAGCTAACTTTTGGAGTAGTGTAATTTGAGAGTAATAATAGAATAAGAGGTCTCTTTCAGTACCCCTGAGTGATGTATTGACTTGAAGTTGTGCCACTGGCCTCACCACATGCTTTGGAAATGTGTTCAGGACAGTCTTGTCGAGAACCAATACCATGTTTATATCACACTAATGAATTACTTATTAATAGTAAGTGCAGAAGATCCCCAGCCCAACAACCAGAGCCCTTATTTATCCATGGATTCAAACTTCATAGGATTTTTATGTGTCAATATCTTTACCATGTGTCAGGGATCTTATTCTCTGTGATATGGTCCTTCTGCATTAATCTAGTATTTCATACAACAGAGATATTCTGTTTTTAAATGCCTAATTTAAGAGGCCAGTCTCCCTTATACTCAGTGGAGAGAGTTAGGCTCTTCCCAAATTTAACTGCGGGCCAATAAATTAGGCTCCTGCCTTGAATGGCTACCTGGGAAAAAAAAATTACGCCCATCTGCAAATAAAAAGGAGGGTCATTAGCCCTTTCTTGTTATTAGTGTGAATATCAACCTTGATCTTTACTCTCGACTTGCAGCTATACAAGTTATGCACATTATTCAGAAGATTTAAATGATATTTACTTTCCATTAATGTGTTTACATGCCTGACTTGCCTCTATGGAGAGGGAATCTGGGGCTTTTTTCCTAATACCAGCACGGGAACACCTGGGTGGAGGATGGACTGAACCTCCCTAACACCATCATAAAGTTTAAACCGGTTCTTCAGTTTTGACCGCTCGGAGTGAGACTCTCAAGATGGCTTTTCTTTAACTAAACCTACAAAATATATCATGACAAGGAGTGCCTTAATGAATTTATCCAGTTGACTTTCAACTCTGTTTTAATACGCTACTGATATGTCTTAATTTGTGGATGGAAAAAATTATGAGACCTATAAGTCAAATGGGAGAGAGGATAAGCACTCCAAACTGACAATTTGATTAATATGAATTAGTACAAGTCCAGTTTAGTACTTCATTAGTTCATGTCAGCAATGATAAAAACCAACATTAATGATGATACAGAAATGCTGAGCTTTTAAAGTTGTAACACAAGTGTTCTCGTACATGCTGCAAAACAGCCTTATTGACCCTCAAATGCCTACTGTAGGGATAGACAAAGAGAGAATGTAAAGGAATAAAGCTGGAAAGAATGAAGAATCTTTAGTGGGGATGGATATCTATAAGTTGAGTAAGGTTTTCAGAAACCTTGATGGTGTTATCATTCTTAGTTTTTGAAATATCCATCGGTTTAGGTAAGCTGGTACCAGATATATGTGCCATAACCACATATTTGGGTGTGTGAAAAAGAGTGAACTCCCTCAATGACTGCTGTGGGAATTAGCCCAAGGACTGAAAGAGAAAGTTCAGCATGTCAAAGTCTTGGTCCCAAGTCCATGGGACTTTCTGGGAAGAGAAAATTCCTATCACCAGATCCTGATGGCATCGCATTTAGGGAGAAACATAAGGAGCAATCAATCAACTAATTACAGCTTAGATTATGAAGTGGTCTGTGTGTCAAGACTAATACTCTGAAATGGATCTGCTGGCACAGTGGCAACAATTGCAGAGCAGTGTGTAGGAGGTAAGAAGCTTCTTTATTGCTTTCACATATTAAGACACATAGGGTTTGAGAATCCAAGAAACTTGACTCTAGGCTATTACTCCAGCGGGGTGATAAGAGCGTGGAAGACAATGGCAAACTGTGTGCGAGAGAAATACAGGTGAGGATTACTGCAGCAAGAGCTGGCAGTGCCCACGTTCATCTTTTCATCGTGACTCTCCTGGGCCTGGATGTTGGAGAGTCGTTCAAATGCAGACATCAGCCAAAGAGACAGCTCACAAAGGAGTAAATGAGAAGATGGGATGTCACCCCTATGGCTGTCCTGGCAAGAACAGGTACAACACTGCACAGAACTCTGGAGCCAGCGTGAACAGTGAGCACACTTTTACGTGGGCAGCTCCAGGTTTATCTCATAGGGAGGCTGAGATGACCACACTTGTGGGTTTATCTCCAAGTTCTCGTGTCAATGCTCTTCAGTCTGTTGAAGTGCTGCAAATAAAGTGAATGTGAACAGCAGAATAACTGATGCATAAAAAAAATATCTAATCCTCTTGGCATCGAAGTTATAACTCCCTAATTTCAGGGGGCTGGTCTTTAATTCTGGTCTGATTATAAGGTAGTAATCTGTTCTCAGAGAGGACTTGGTCTCAAAATCTGAAGAGCTGAACGTTGGAGTTTATTGCTTACTTTTCTACTTGCAGGTTTATTTTATGAGGGAAACATTCTTATTTTTTGCAAAATGCTTTTCCTTATGTGCTACTGTACCAACTATTTAAAGTGAATCCGTCTTATATGTGGAGCCACTTCAGAGTGGGTGTTTTGGGGTATTTTTTTTTTTTAAATCAGGGCACTATTACATTACTTGGTATAACAAAAATAAACCAAAGGTTTTTCTTCCGGGAACTAACTTCACTCTGCTTAGAGATATATAAAGGGATAGCCTCAGGCTTTTATGATGTAGAAGTAAAAATTAATAGCTAAGTGGTATGTTATACTTTGTCTAAAAAAGCTCATTTAATTTTATGGCATGGGGTTTGCATCTGTTTTCCTTTTTCCAATGATATTTTACAAAGGTTCGGGCCACAGCTTTCAAAGTCACTTATATAACACACACACACAAAAAGACTTTAAAAAACACGTAAAGAACCATTGTGGAAAAAGAATAATGAATTTCCTCATGTTCTCCAGTAAGCATCCTGTACGTTATTGGGAGATCCTTCATCAAAGAGGGTGGTCCACTGGTAATGTACAAAAAAAGGATAGTGTACAAAAATTAAATTATTATTTGACCCCACGTCATTATATGCCACATAACTAATTAAAGCACCCTTTAAACAATGTACTCTTAATGTGCCGTCTGTTACTTGCATGACTCACTCATCTTTCAGGAAGAATAAGCGATTTGTGTTAGAGGGGAGTTGCTGAGGATGTTTTTTGGGGCTGGCAATTGCTGTCACTGCGATGTTAAATCGCAGGCCCGGGCGCAGGACAGAAAGAGAGGGGCTTATCGCCAGCCAGGAAAAGAGCAGCCCAGGACTGATAGCTCTGACTTAGGGCCTTGTTTGAAAAGTTATGACTCAGAGCGAGCAGCCAAAGCTCCTCAGCCTTCCCCAGTTCACGCCAAAGCCACCATTAAGAGCCCTAATGTTCAGGTTGCGTGCCTCACTCTGATTATTTTTGGGAAGCGGATCACAGCAAGCCTTTTTTCCCCCCCCTAATAAGCATTCATCTTCATTTGCTGGATGAAGGGAGCTCTCAGAGAAAGCTCTGTACATGGGGCAGGATAATGGCAATTTCTGCCAAGCTCTGTAACTGTACGGGAGCAGGGACTCTGAGTGTCTCCTTTCTTCCTTCGAGTCGTAAAGTAAAAAGCAGATATCATAATAGCTCTCCCGGATACAAGTACAGGCAAATTACACTTATGGATAATAATTTGTGAGGGGATGGAGCTCTTCGGTCTAAATCTGCAAGTAGTGCTGATAAAACCCTATCATACAAGCACACAGAACGTACAAGAGGGTGTTATGCAGCAGTATCCAAGCTTTAGAAACTTAAGCAGAAGATTAATTTCTTTTTTTATTGGCACTCTTTTCCCTACTGCCTCATTCTTACAGCCAGATTTCTTTAGCAGCATGCAGCTAATTTACAGGGAGAGCATATATTACATTTAACACATTGCAAAAGTGACCTTAGATAACTTGTATACACCTCAGAATACTATGATTTAAAACTCTAGGAGTGCTAGTGCTCCTTGGAAAGCGTGAGAATGAGTTTTGTTTTCCTCATTTCCAGTTCAACAGTATTGTGAGATAGCTGAATTTAAAAGTTTACTAGTCCAGGACCAAGTGTTGGCTCTCTCAGCACGAAGCCAGCATAATTTTGAGAGAAAGAAATAATATATGAGGAGATTAAATTCCATTTTTCAAGGGGGTAGGAAATTTATATGATATGATATGTCAAAGAAGATGGTAATTTTTGAAGGACAAAAATCCGAGGCGTTGGGCACACTGACATCTGCCAGCCTGACTGTGGAGATATTAAAAAAGACTTAACGATACAAATGAGGACTCAATTGCTACTGAGGTCCTGCTGGATCTATAATTAAAGCTAACTGAGATTTCTAGCAAGGCATTTACAAGCACAAAGTGCCTCCTGATCAATAGGAAGTAAACTTTCTGAGTACTTCCTCACAGGGATTAAAAAATACACTGACATGCAAAAAAATGTCAATAAACTATAATTTCCCCCTCTCATCACCCACCTGCAAGCACACACACTCACTCTAGAAACTGGAGGACTCCAAACTCATTAAAACATGAAAAAAAGTTGTTTCCACAACAGGAACAGGACCTATCATTTTTAAAGGGAAACATCTTTGTTTCATTTTCTAGATATTTGTAAGTTTTGCTTATATTTTTCTCCCCCCAGAAATAAACTTTGCATTTTTATTTTCCTGCCTACTATTTTCTTCTCTCCCTTTCCAGTTTCCGCCATGGAAAATAGTCTCAAGAAAGGAAATAAAGAAAAGTTCTCATGAAAGAGGAAAGTATCACAGCTGAAAAGGATTTTTCCATTCTAGGTCTGTTGCATAGTTTGTGTATGCTCTTCTTACAAAAACAGGAGGAGGAGATAGGAAACTTTCACAAGACATCTAACTATATGAAAGATGTCAGTTTCTCATTAAAAAAATAAACAAACACAAAAAGAAGAAAGAAAACCCCAAACCTGGGGCTGGTTACACCCGAAAAGAATACGATGGTGAGATACTGCTGAAAACTGAGAGGTTACAATGCAAAACAAATGCATATTTAAGAACACACATGGTCACTTTGAAGCAAGAATCAACCACTGGTTAGACTGGGGTCTAACCACTGGCCCAGGTTGCCCAGAGAAGCTGTGGCTGCCCCAACCCTGGAGGGGTTCAAGGCCAGGTTGGAGGGGGCTTGGAACAACCTGGTCTGATGGGAGGTGTGCCTGTCCAGGGCACGGAGTGGGACTATTCTATTATAAAGTGCTTTGACAAAGTTGGGCTTAATGGAAGAAATTGTCCTTGATGAGAATGACCAACAATACTGTACTCCAAAGATATGACAGAATGCCCTCAGATTAAGTGACATAATGAATTTAGTAGATAAATTGATGTGTGTTTGAAACTCTAGAAGAAGATAATCTTGCTTTTTGCTTTTTTTTTTTTTTTTTTCAATTTTGGGGAAGTAACAGGTGCAGGGCATTACAAATAAGCAGATTCTGGCATCTGTAAGCTGTAGAACTACACAGAGACTTATTTTAGGCAACATTACTCAGGAAGACACTGATGGCCAGGTTTCTTCCGGGCCCATTGGTTCACAAGCATCATGGAAAAGCATTCTAGCCTAACGTGGGGTTCTAGGTTTCAGCTTGCGTGCCTTCCCTCTTCTGTTCCCGATTTTCTTCCCTGCTTTCTTGACAAAAGTGTCATTGCTCACATCAGCCACCTTATGAACCGCTTGGACAATCTGCAAAACATGGCAGAACTGGTCTCTGCTGGAGCATAGACCATGGAGTAACTCTAAGCAGGTTCTGCCATCAGACTTCTAGAGATCTTACTTCTGAAGTTCAATGATATTATCAGGTTGTTTCGCGAAATGAGGCTCTTTCACCCCGGCACAGGAGACACTGGAGGATATATGCAAGTTTTGGGGAACTCCCCAGGGGGGTTCTGTTTTAACCTATTCTGATAGCGATGCAGGAAAGAAATGAGAGACACAGTGTATATAGCAGATGTTTAATTGCATCTGGGGAAACATTCATTATGGGTATCATTCACACCATGCTTTACCTGTTCCTCTGGCGTACACCTGTGTGTTAGTAGTGCACGTGGTGGTAATGTGAGAAACTCTCACTACCAACCTTTTAAATTTTACTATGCCCTCTTTTTTAAAATGTGCTAAATTAGATACAGAAACAAAGAAACACACCTAAATAAACAAAGGAACATAAGGAACACGAGCAATGTCACACTGCCAGAAAGAGCAGGTGGAAATGTAAGTTTAAGGGCCATTAAAGCACTGCGAAATTTTTCAGTGTGTCACAATTACAGGAACACCTGGGTCAAATAAATTAGGCCTAATCCATTGGGGGTGTTCTTTACAGTCTACTCTAGCCCCAGAATGGCTTGACCCTAACCTGTAATTCCGAACCAAAAAAAAAGAACAAATTACAAAGGAGAGCTTACCAGTTCAGGTGGCTGTTGTCAAGGTAATCCATGGCTTTGTAAGAGACTGGGAGAATGGGAGGGGAAAGAATACCTATAAGGAAATGTCTCCATGGGCCTTAAAGAGGAAATTCAGTATGCATATGTGTTTTGCCAGTGTGTAAATCTTGATAAGGGGCCTGCCTCTGATTGCCACTTGATTTCAACCATAATGAAGGCAGCGCTGATGTACAACTAAAGGTAAGGTTGGGTATGAGAGCTATTTTTTAAAAATTGTTCAAATACTCGATCAAGTTTCTCAGTTTCCAAAGACTGAGAAGACATTCTGGTAATGTCTTCTCAGTAAGTAAGTAATGTGCCTATAGCTTTAAGGTGGAGTCTGCAGGAACACCCCTTTCCCTTTGCTCCTTGGAAGGGAAAAGGAACCGGTAGATATAAACTGTCCCGGGAAGCAGTGAAAGCTGAGGGCTTTCTATTAACACACCTCATACTGGTCCCACCAGCAGGAACGTTGCAGCCTCCAATTCGCTTGCCAAGCAGTAGCTGACACTTCTGTTTTGGGTTCCTCTACCTTAATTTTATCCACCAGGGCAGCAGAGCAGGCTTCCCTTGGACCTAAAAGAGAGTCAGAGAAAGGTCAGAAAGCGTTCTTCACTCCTGACAATTCTGCTAAAGATAGTGTGTTTTCTTCTTTAGAAAAGTGGTAATTAATTAAGAGAACAGACGTTCACCTCTACATTTTTCCCACAGCACAGCTCTCTGCCAAGAAATTTTCACTCTTGCAGGGATAATTTTTCAAGGGCACAAAGTTTGAAGGGTTAACAATGGCTTAAAAGTAAAAAAGCCAAATCTCAAGGTAGCTATATGTATATTCACTATGCTCTAATATCCTGCTGTACTAGGTAATAACAGCTCCAACAACTATAGAGTTGATACGATAGCTACCATCCTAGCACACACACACAAATTAATCTTACCTAAAAAAGCAAACCACTTTCAAATCTTCTGTGAATTCAGCAAGCAGAAGCAGATTGACAGCTAAGCATGGAATGGTGCTTTCTTTGCTGAATTGTATGCAACAGCCTTAACAAACAAATGCACAAATGCCTGGAAACACGTTGAACCTCATTTACGAAGTTCTAATTTATCTAAGGAAATTCAAAGAACATAAATTCAACCTTTTTAATAACCATGCCAGCACTTAAAACAAAGGACCTTTTAAAACAAGAGTTCCTCCTTTTTACAAGGGTTCTCCTCTCTGTTAGATTGAGGCAGTAATATCTCTGCTTCTGAAAACAGATCATCTAAAATTTATTATCCTAATCTACATGGAAGGAGTCCTAATGCCACAAACAAACTGAGTTGTAGTACTTTGAGGACATTGATGAATGGCAGTTGAAATGAAAGAAAGAGAGGGCTGGACCAAGTGAAACAGTATTAACGTGTCCTTTTCTTCAGGAAAAAAAAAAAAAGAGCTGTTCTTAGCAGGATGCGATTATTATCTCTTTAGAAAGACCAGATTGTGAGTTTTGTTACAATGTGGGCAAGGCTGTAGGATGACCAACCCCCTTGAACAGAAGCAGAACCCAAAGTCAAATAATCCTTGTTTCAAATCACAGCCCTTTGAAGGCTGGTGCTTTTGAAGGGATGAGCAGTTGAAGATGAACTCAGGGATCACAAGCTGAGTTCATAAAGGGTCTAAATGGTACATCAGGAATCTGAAACCTGCATTTATCTCATGTGAAGTCTTTCAGAAGCTCAGGTAGAAACCCACTGATTTTTACTGGAAATACAAGGAAACATCAAAGTCCTGATCTAAAAAGCTGCCTGTGCCATATCCAGTAGCTGTCTTAAATGCGGTGTTGTGAGGCTTATCCTGCCCTCAGAAGACAAATCTATTTTGATTACATGACAGTATTTGTCCAGACCATAACTGACCTGCTTTTGCATCAGTTTAAATTTTCATGAGGTTTTATAATTACCAAAATTTAGACAATGAATATATTTACATATGTTTGGTACCTACAACAAACAAATCTGACCTAGAATACAGACACCTGTAGAAGGCTGAAGAGGGTACAATAGCTTTATAAGCTTTACTTCAAAGTTAAAAAAAAAAACATTTTCAAGACACAGGATTTCAATGCGAGCCATATGTAGAATTTTTTACAACATGAGAAATTGAAACATTAGAATAAGGAACTGCACATAAAAGGACATTTTTACGTACAATGGGATTGTAATGCCATGTAATTTCAAAATTTGCACAGAAATATTCTGTTATAAATTAGACAGAATTTCCATTTTAACTTTGATGCATAAATTAATTTGTCTGTATTTTTACATGTTCTCTAAGAAAACAGCTAGGTTTTGTTAGGTAGAACTCAACATAAAGTCAGCTGAGAATCCTCATGAAGTTGGCACATTTAATCTGAAGGAGTTTCCTAGTAAAAACTCGACTCTAAATATTTGGCATAGCGTTCCAGGAATAAGCCCACAAAGATAAATGAATTTGCATAAAATTTTGTACAGATAACAGACATACTACTCATCTCTCACATAGTTTCCCTACCACTCTTCTTTCTAGTAGCATTCCTTATAGGGAGTGAATCTAGAAAGAAAAAGTAAATCCTGACTCACATTTTTCAGTGACAGGGACATTTTCTACAGGTCCCAGTGTCAGTAAACAGCAATCAAGACCCTCTCATTTAAAACATACTTTTTATTTTAGCTATGAATGGAGACTCTAGGCTATTTACGGGAGCTCTGCTATGTTATTTCTGTTATTTTAAAGAGAAACTGAGGCTTTCTGGAAGGCATTAAAAGTTTCAGCCATCTAGAGCTGGAATTGTAGAGCAAACCGCCTTAACATGTTGTTGACAAACAGCTTTTGGCTGCAGCACATCCTTTCAACTCGGTGTTGGCAGCTGGGAGGTTGCTCACATCGACTGAGGAAAGATCAGATGGCAGGAAAAAGATGAAGGCAAGAACAGAAAAGACACTGCAGAGGTTTAGATCCAGTGGATTCGACTGGAAAGATACTTTGCAAATGCAGGTATGTTGTATGTAATATGCAAATGCATATACAGTAAGTTCACCTTTTTCTTTATGTTCACTGAGTGCTTAATTCTAGTGAGGGGAGGGAGAGAATGCAGATGTGTTGGGTTGCTTGGCTGCAAGAGGTACCAAACGTGAAAACCTGAGGGAATGAAGCAGACCCGTGTGAAATGTTGGTGCAAGTCCCACCAAACTGAAAGCCTCAATACCTACGAACAGAAAGTTTAATACCTGAGTCTAAACAACTTGATGTTTTAACCTCTTTTCAGTTATTTCAACACAGAAGACTAGTTATGAAATCGTAGGAGGCAGATTTCAGGAGCTTTGTGCTCCCATGCAGAACTGGAACATTTCATATGGATATGAAACGGGATGAGAATGCAAAACACGGGAACTTAGTTTAAGACCAAAGGGCCAACCTTGGCATGGACATAATGAGGGACTGGGGAGAGCATGTGGGGCAGGGTGCTGTCAAGTGGGAGAGGAAACAGGGACTGAGCAACCATTTCTGAAATGAATGAGGAAGAAGGGTGTCAGAGTAGGAGAAATTTGAAGGCAAGACATGTTAATACAGGAAATTCCCATAGGACCTGAAAAAAACACATGGGAGGAGAAACAAGGCTGTGTTAATTGAGAATGGATAGTCACAATGAAGAAATTGTTGTGTTTTGTCACAAAGACCAAAAACCAGACCAAACCAACGGGAGAGCGTGGGACAGTGGCATCTGAGTTGGTGTAGATTTTGGCTGCCTGGAAAAAAAAGGCGTTCTTGCCCAACCTACTGTTCTCGTTTTTTAAAAAGAACCCTTTCTAGGACCATTCTAATGCAAGGCACACAGTCTTTTCTTTTGCTGCAATGGAAACGATAGTCCCCGAGAGTGGGCCACAGTTTAGGGAGTGTAAGTTTAAACCTTTTGCAATGAAATGCAGGCTCACTCCTGTGTTTCCCAGTTGCCAATACACCCAAAGCGATGGATCAAAAAAGTCAGGTGGCTGCTGGTAAGTGCTGTGAAGCCTACTATGGAGTCTGTCAAGTTATAACTGTTAAATTATAAATGCACCAATGGAATATGATTGTTAACACATTGTTTAATGGATAATAAAAGTGTTGGTACTCCTAGAAACTATTGTGAAAATTAATGGAGACTTGCAGATATTTAAAGAGTGTCTAGAAAAAACAAAACGCTGGTAAAACCAGCTTCATGTTTTATATGCATACACCTGCAAATTTATTTATTATTTTGGCTGTTGAGTTTAATATTTGCAAAGGCTAGGGTTTTAGTTTAAATGAGAGCTAAGTGTTCTTGCAGCTCTTGTAGCCAGATGTGTAGGTATGAAGCTATCTACAGGAATAAGTCATTGTAACTTGAAAGGTTTAGAATGAGTGGGACGGAGAGAACTGAAGGACCGAGTTCAGTTGTAAAGAAGATTTTTATCTCCTCCCCTGCACCTTTTCCATCCCACCGTGGCCATCCCCAAGCTGTTTCCTCGGCTGTGGAGTGGTCCCTTGCAGCCAAGGAGAAAGATGAGGAGTTGCAGAAAGGAAAGGAGTTATCTGAGCTTCATGTCCCCACTGGCTCTGGCGAGAAAGACTAGACCTCAAATGCAGCCAGGAAGAGTCATTCTCAATCACTAGGTGGTGGCACTCAGTCACCAAAAAAAGATTGTCTGGGGGAGTTTGGGGTATCCCAGCTCTGGAGGGTCTTTAGGTGCAAGGAGAACAAGCATTTTCAGGAATAACCCAGCTAGAGCTGATTGTATCCAGCGGCAAGAGATAGACCAGATGACTTCTTCAGTTCCCTTTCCAGTCTATTTTTCTCCAGCTGTAGACCCCATCCCTTGTACAGATGATATTTGTTGCAGTACTGGCTATAAAGCAATAATACCCAATTTTCCATCGTTGAAGAGGCCAATAATTCCTTATTCAAGACCAGAAACTGATTTTTTTTTATTTAATCTGTGTACACAGATCCCACTGACAGCAGTAACCTCCAGCAGAACATCCTGTGTCTGCAGAGGGACGAGAGTGGGTCTTTCAGTATTTTTTACATTAATGTATTTTCACGCAGTCTTCTTTACCCCCAAACTGAGACAGCAAAAAACTCGATAGATACAAATAATAATGTTTGTTCAGAAAGGCAGGCAGTAAACCTTTCACAAACAATGTCACTGTAACCCTTAAATAGTAATTGTAGTGCCTGAGGCATCTGATAAAGGATCCTAGTGTTCTTGCTCCATTGTGTCAGGCAGATGCATCAATCAAACCCCATAATGGCCTAAATTGGGAAATAGGGTACTGGGAATAAACAGTTCTAAAAAGAGGTGAAACTTTGTGACAAGCAGCCTTAACAGAGCAATCTTGGTTCTAAACATAGAAGCAATTTCAGGGCTTCTCTGGAGGCAAAGGACAATTATTGCCTAAACAAATAAACCAGTGTCTCGCTACCTCGGGCATTGATTAAAGTTACTTCGAAACAGAGTTTTGAGACCCGAGTAGTGGGGTTTCAGGGGTGTTGTAGCCTGACCCATTAACTTTCATTGAACTGCCTATGGACATCCTTTTAGATAATCCATAAATGAGGCTGGAATAGAATGGGAAAACTGGAATGTGTTATGATTTTAGCATCAGTTCCGCTGCCAACAAAAATAACTAGGTCTTAACTAAGATTGAGCGTGTGTCAGGCTCTGAATTTGAAGCCACATGCACGCTGCTCACTTCAGGTTCTAAAGTTCAATAAAAGACTTGAACTTCAGCTTTTATTTGGAGTGTTTATTTAAATCTGTATGGCAAGCTGGCAGCAAATTTGACTGTTAAATAAAAAACTAAAATAAAGGGACTTATCTGGCCATTTACACTGTGTTGTGCTGAGGGTCTCAGTGCCTTGTAGGTGAGCTTGGAGTCCAGAGGCTGCAGATTTGTGCTCTCATTCATACTTGCACCATGCACTGAATGGTATTGTACAACCACAGAGGGAAAAAACGTTTCCTGAGATATTTTCCTCCGGGAATGGTGGTCATTCAGGCTTAGAGAACAATTTTAGATGTCACAAGGATTTAGGTTTCCCTGAAATAGTTTAGCCTCTGCTGTAGCTTGTGGTTGAATTTTACTCCCAAGATCAGCTGACAATGTTTTCGATAGGGAGTAACTGAGATACAAAGTTCAAATAAACTCTTTGTGTGAATATAAACAGCATCGTTCTCATGGCATTATGATTTTAATGAAGTCTTGAAGATATATGCATAATCTTATTTTATGTTGTGTCACCATCCTGTGAAATTCCATCTAACATGATTTAGCTTCAAATGCGAAGCTCCATCCACCTGCACTGGGTGTAGCACCAGGTTTCTCCAGGGGTACGATTAGGTCAGTGCTTTTGCGTCTGAGGACAACCCGGCCAATCAGCAGCTGCTCGGTTCTGATGTCGTTCTTTACCAGAAGAACTTAAAATAGCTCCCCAACTCCCCGTGTAGCCCCCCGTTTAAGCAGTTACACCCGATGAGGTGCTGCCCTGTCTCATTTTAATTTCATTTCCCGCACATATGGTGTTAGGATTTGTGTGCACAAACAGACAGTACAGACTGAAAAATGGGACCATTATCTTCCTCCTCTACTAACCAATCTGTGGGTAGGTTGGTTCTAGAAACTGAATTTTATTAGTGTTTGGATTTTTCTGTTTTCTTCTGTGCTAATCCAAGTGGAATGGTGTTTTCTTGGAGGTTTTCTTCTTCCTTCTTTGTGTTTGCTCTGGCATCGGTACCATGAACTCTTTATTTAGTTTTCTTAGCTACTTTCTTAGTGTCTCTTCTAGAGAGACTAGAAGTATTAGAGTCTCTTCCATGTGCTACTGTCATTGTGCTGTTGTGGTATTTTGTGTAATTCAAGGAATGCAAGTTCCCTTTTAATTTATTAACTTTCTTTTCACTTTCTGGTTTAGATAGTTTTCTTTTCTTACTCACATTGCTCTGACACTTCAGATCCACATCTCCCCACTGCTCATTCTTCCTGTATATCTGATCATACTTTCTCTGTCATTGTTTTGACAACATAAAATATACTATCATGGCTGGGCTGAGGGGACATCATTTATGGGAATGAGCACCCTTTCTGTACACATTCCTGTTGGATTTCCATTGAGTGAGTACACCTGTTCTTCTATGAAAATAAAAAAAATAAAAAAGAAAGAAGGAAAACATATTAAATGCTGTTGTTTCTATTTTTTCAACTCTAGAAAATACCCAATCACGTTATAACTGGAAAGGATGGCACTGTACTAGAATTACCAAGCAGTATGAGACTCTAAGACTGGAAGAAACACCCATGTTAGATCAAAACAAGATCCATGTAATGCCATATTCTGCCTCCAATGGTGATCAAATCCAGAATCTTGAAAAGAGTATGAAAATGGGCAAATCTAGGTGATATTTCCCCCAAGGACTTTCTCAGTCATTTGTGACTTAGCCAAGCAGCTCAGTTCTAAAGATTTACAATTTGTAATAGAGGGGAAATCCAAATTTTCATACAAAACTGATCCAGTATTCTATGCAATATTTTCCATATTGTTATAAAAAATGTATTTTAGTGCATTTCTGATATAATCACCTATATTTAATTTTGCTATAAACACAAAAAAGAGAAAAGCCAGCAATGCAAGGTAATTTATCTGTAGACTAAACCACCGTTTACTTTAATAATCTATACATTGGCTGTTTTCTAAACTCCATTAGTTATGGATGAGAAAAACATTTGTTAGACAAAGTTTTGTTAGATTAGAAAGTGGACTTGAATGGTTTGGAGCTATTTCAAAATTAAGTTTTCACAAATTGTTTTGACATTTCTTTTCGTGGGGTTCGAAGCCACAAGGGCACATAGCAACTGGAAAGGGAAAAAAGATTTACCTCGTGTGTAACCTTGTGAGTTTTTAAGGTATTTTTAAGGCAAATTAGGCTGGATCTAATTTTATTCTTGGGCGTTTGATCATCCCTAACATTGCTTACTTGGTCCAGTAGAGAGAACTGTTAAAGGTGCCTGTGAATAGGTAGCTGCGTTGTATTCCTCTTATATGGACCTTGTTGTTCCTGCTATGTGGGCAGTATCTAATATTGTACTGTCATCCTGAGAGGGGTTAGTGCAGGCCAAAAAGTCTCTTATTACTTGGAAAGGGTAGAGCTGAGGAACACACCGTGAATTTAGAAGTCACTTTTGGTGTGAATTTTGCCAAAGCCTTCATACATCTGATGCTTGCTGATTCTTCCAATCAGTCTCTTCATCGATCTGGCACCAGGAACGTTCACGTTTCCACCCAATCGTGATCATGCAAATCTTTCCTGTGGCCGTGCAGAGCACGCAGCCTGGGAAACCCTGTGGCCAAACCGTCCTCAGCACCAGACTGATAAAGCATTTATCATTTATCAGTTACTGTAGAAAAACTGGATGATAGTGTATAAATCAAGCACAATAGTTTGGCCTGAAAATATTCAATGGGATTAAGTTACTTTTTTTTTTAAAAGAAATAACACTATTAAAGGGATTTTGACAAAGATTAAACAGAAAACCAAGAACTTTATTTCTAGCATTGTAATGTGTCTTTACACTTTATTTCAGATGTATTAGGAATATGTACAGTACATTTTTTTTTTTCACAGTTCAATCCTGTAGTTTCTCTTACACTCTTTTGTTCTTGAAAATCTTGCAGTACCTCCTAAATGAAGTGGTAAATTGCATACATGCATTGGAGGTGTGCCCTGAACTGCATTGTCATTGGCAGACAAATGAAAATCATAGAATCAGAGAATCAAAGAATGGTTTAGGTTGGAAGGAACCTTAAAAATCATAGGGGAAAAAAAAAAAAGAAGCTTGAAACATTAACTGTAGTTCAACAGTGAGAGAAGAAAGTCCCCCATTTCCTTCTCCTCCTGTTCAGCTGAGCATTAAGAAGCCTCAAATGTCTCCTGAACACAGAAAATGCTGCCTTTCTGTCCTTAGTAGGCAGAGATTGGGGGTGGAGGTGTTAATTGAAGGCAGGCAGAGTGGGAATTAGTGCCAGCCCTTGAGAAACTTATAAGGCTGTGGTGGGAAAGGGGCTCCTCCTCTCTGCCTCATCCCAGCTCTCACCATCTGACCTCATTTTCTGGGCACTTGGCTGGAGTCTCTGAGGTCACCTGCGCTGAAGTGGTAAGTGCTCACCACTGCTCCTAGAGCTGATGGGAGTTTGTCTTTGGTGGTGGAAGCTTCAGTGAATGTTGCTTTTCTTACCTTAAAAGCTGGGAAAGCTTCAGCTAGGTTGCTCATGTATGCTGCAGCTCCCTATAATTTTTTCTTAAATACCTCAGAACCAAAATATTTTAGTTTAGGTAGCCAGTTGTAATATCTTATAAGGACTGTATTTTTATTTTTTTTTTCTGCTTGGTCACCACTCTCTCATGGGCTGAACTCTCCAGCCAGGCTGTGTGTTTTTCGATGTGTAACCTGGGGCTGTGTAATAGATGAACCTTTTCTTGCTGCTGTTGTTTTGCTCAGAAAGCCTGTGATGCAGAGGGAGATGGGAATATTAAGATTATGAACTACAGCTGCCTGAGGTAGTACGGTAGTATTTCATTACTGAAGTATTTTAATTGTGAGCCAAAATATTTCAGATTTTGTTTACTTTTGAAGTTGAAATTTTCCACTGTTTAAATTTCCCTAAATAGCTTTAAGGCTATGCCGTCTGAAAATGGTCCTAGATATCTCACTGTGGACATCCAGAATTAATGAAGCTGTTTTTCTGCAGTCTCTCCGAGTTACTGGACTTAGTAATAGACAGAATAATAGAACACTACCATTAAGAAGAGTTGTGAAATTAAATTAATGTTAAGGCATGTGGTACTGGAGCATAAACTCTTTGAAAAACTGTTGGGAAAGTAGGACTGTGTTCAAGCAAGATTGCTGGAGGATCACAGTTCTGGAATTAAACAGGATTTTGGTTGGAGTTGATGCAGGTATTTACTAAAGCTTTGAGCTCATACTACAGGCACATTGGGATTTTGTGAAGCTGCTGTAAGAACATTGCAGATTGAACACAAGAACTACTTCTGAAAACCTTGTACAGCATCTTTATGCAAGAGCTCTCTTTTTATTAATTACAAAGTCTTCCACATGCTTCTTGTACTGGAATGGAATTGTTCTCCACATGCACAATACTACAGGATTTGCTAATGAGAAGCATGGGCTTTAGCAAGCTTCCACCTGGATTTCCATGTTTCCAAGGGGGTGGTGGTGGGGAAGAAGTGTTCTTTCTACAATCTTCAGCTTTTCTGAGTGCTGTCAGGTCAGTGGTATTCATGCACTGCTCTTCTCTAGGCTCCTCATCCCTCCACGTTGATGCCCAGACAGTCACATTGTGCTCCTATGAGCTATGGGCAAAGCCATACCTGCCCATGGGCAAACAACAGAACCCACCTGAGGTATCCCTCAGCAACTTTGAAGTTTGATGGTGACCTAACTCTCGGTTCTGGAAGCATCACTCTTTAACAGTGGCGTGTGGTCGGCTGTCCCCGTGGCATGTTAATGATTAATGTTAATATTGATGTTGTCTTAAGCAAGTCTGAGGTTACTGTACGTGTTCACGGTGCTTGCTCCTCCTCAATTGGAGGAGACACTGGGGCTTAGGAGGCTCATGCACGGATTTTTATAGGATGTCAGAACAAAATGATTTTTTTATTGAGGAAGGGTCAAACAAGCCGTGGTTTTTGTTGTGTCACACTAAACAATATAAGAAGCACGTTAAAAAAGCTCAGGGCTCCACTCGAAGGCAAAGGCTCTGAGAGATGATTTAAGGCTACATTATCCTGTTTCTAATTCCTTTTCTTTCTTCCTGCGGAAATGTAATTGCGAGAGGCTGGGAGAAGGGATTGGAGCATGGGCTTCTATGTCTGCCTTGAAGAGAGCCATAAAGTCTCTTTTTATGGGTTTCTCTCTAGCCTAGCTCTACTTTTCCAAATTAGAGGAGACAATATGACAATCTCAGCCAGCTCTGATCTTAATTTGCAAACTCAGCAGCAATATCGTGCCCGACTTCAGTGGATACGAGGAAACAATTTTGAATTTAAACAATTTTCCATTGACTTGTGGTAAAGGCCCTTTTTACAATTGTCTGCACATTGCTTTACAGACCTCCTCCCCCCTCAAATTTAATAGGGTTTCATAATAAATAATGCGGATATCTAATGCCTGTCTCAGGGAAGATGTCTCTTAGATCCTAGATATAGAAGTCAAATATGCAGCTGGAAGACTCAACCAATAAATTAATTGTGCTGAAATTTTTCTGAATTGAGCACAGCAGAGACACTAGAAATATATAATTCTGTGAGGCAGTTGAAGATTATTTACTTTTTTCATACTAAACTGCTGGGGATTGGCTCAGATGGTTTTATGTATTTTGAATAATTTTTAACTGATATTATTAGGTATAAAACTTCAAGTTTACTCTATCAGCTATTCCTTCACATTTCCAGGCATCGTTTAGTAAAACCCTTCAAGCTCCAGTATTCTGCTGGTGGTGGTGGTGGGCCTTGGTCATGACCTGGAAGGACCACCCACTCCTGTATGAGAGCAGTGGGTACGTCTGTCTCTTTGTTAGTGGGATTTTTAGACCTCCTTTGAAGAAAAAAAAAAAAATCTGTGTGTCCCTCGGTCTCCTTCAGTCCAGGACGAGCTGCCTCTGTGATGTGAGATTTGGGCCACAGGAGTCACTTAAAGCTGGGTGTGAAAGGCAGGGAGAAGGAAAACTTTTATTAGCACTCTTACATCTTTTCCTCTTGAAGAAACCACCAATATTTTGCTACTTATATTTGAAAAAAAAAAAAAAAGTCCTAGAAAAAAAACCCCACCACATTAATATTAGCCAAAAGGAATCTTTAGTTAATGAGAAGTGATTGATCACTTTGAAGGGGGAAAAGTAATATCCTATGACATATAAATCTAAACATATTGGTTAGAGATCTAAATCATTTTATTTCCACAAAAGAAGCACTTGTAATTAGAAACCAAAAATGCAGTAAGCCAAGGAAGAGAAAATAAATTTATTGAAGTGATTTTGCAAATCACAGTTAATTGAGCCACAAACAAAGCAGCAAATAAAGGAAATAATGTGGTAATTGGAACCCTCATCCCTTATTGGCATAGATTATGGGTTGCTATCTTTTAGCAGTATTAAATCATTGCATGTGAATGTTGCCAAAAAAACTCTTCATTTCCTTTTAGTGACTTCTTACTGCCCTCAGTCGAAGTTTAATAGAAAAGGAAGGACATGATGTAGTTTTAATGACAGGAAACCCATGGCTTCCAAATGAATAAATTCCATCACTGGCTGCCACAAAGTGTGCTAATTATTTCCTTTGATAAATTAAAAGCCGTAAAAGTCCAAAGTATATAGCATGTGGTTTACAGTTATAGTCTGCCTGTCTGCATTATTGAAAGTTCATATAAACCTCATTATTTTAATTTAATAAACATTATAATTATTTTTTACACCAGTAGGCTGTATAGAAAGCATATGTCAAAGACAAACTTGTCTGACAGAAGGATAAATAGCCCACAAGAATTAGCATAGAACTTGATGTGTCATGTTGTGATCGCTCAGGTTTTTTTTATGATACTTTCAAATGAGCAGATGCTTATTTTTTTATCTTTATAAACAGGAGACTAGTGACTACCTTTCTCCTGTAAATGAGTATTGGATTCAGCAAAGTGTGCTTTGACAAATGGTACAGTACCTTGTGTTTTAGAACAGAGTGTGAGAACAATTGGGAACAATTTAGGGAAATGGAGAGAGGAAAACAGATTTTATAATAAACGTAGAATAGGATTTCTATTTTTTTTTGCCTTACAATCTACAGGAATGAAGCAGATATCCAACGTGATGTAAATAGACTTGGTTTCTTGAGGTTTTTTGATGTTTTTCTTTTGTTTGTTTTTGTTTGGCCTGCTTTTTTTTTTTTAAATCAGAAAAAGACCATATCCAATGAGGGCTGGAATATTTTAAATACAATTCTCCTAATGAAAATACCTGCTCAATAGCTCATGGGATTAGATCCTAACCTTAAGACCAAAAAAGAAAAAAAAAAAAAAAAGACTGAAGTATGAGAAGCAAACCCAATTTTTATAGGTTATGGAAGTTCATCTTGTATTAATATTATTCTAAAAGGTTTTTAAAAGGCAAATACTTTACTTTCAGGTTAGCCAAGGCAATCCAGAAAAGGAAATCTGCTACAGTGCCAAATCTTCTGTTGTGTCCTGATCTAATGCACCTGACTCCCACTCTAAACTGACTGAAATGTGCTTTTAAAATGAAAAATAATTTAGCTGTATTGCCCGACTAGCTTTGCTAAGTAATGAGACCAGGAGTTTCTGGAGATGTGAGACAGCAACCGTGTGCCAGAAGAGAGGGCAGAGCATCACACAGCAGATATCTGGAACCAGCAGGACCAGGTCTGGCAGGACCAGGAAGAGGCAAAAGACAGGCAAAGCATTTTGCCCTCTTTAATTTAAAAATGTCTGTTATAGAAAACAATCACAGCTACTGATTAGAATTACAGGAATTGGAGCATGTTGTGGGCTGCTGGTCTGACTGGGTTGTGCTGGAGAGCATCTTTCCTGCAAATATATATAGGGAATATTGAGAACCCCTGCTGTGTATGTCTATGACCAATTAATTTAGTAACTCAGTGTAAAACTTTTTTTTCTCTTTTTCTTTTTTTTTTTTAAGAAGCATATGCCTAGAATTTATGAAGCAAATTCAGACTTGCATTTGGTACAGGGCTGGAGTCAGTAGAATTGTATCTAGTAGCAATGATGCTGACTTGGTGCTATAAGGACTTCATGTATCAGCCAGAATTTATCAACTTTAGAGTGACCGAAACTGTACCACGTTATGGGGAAATGTGCTATTCTCTGCAAGAAAAAAAGTAAAAAAAAAAAAAAAGTACCTGATTTTATGAGAAAATGCCTGAGTCAGCTTCTAAGAGACATTATTCTGCCTTTTGGTGAACTGAAATGGAAACATCCTTTATTTTTTTGTTTGTTGTGCCGCTTTTCTGTCATTTCATTGTTACATGGTGAGTGGAAAAATTATTTTAAGGGAAAGGGATAGGGTAAGAAGTTTCCTAAGTCTTTTTTAGCTGAAAGGGAGGTTGAAAGGGAGCCGGGGGAGGTGTTTTAATATTCTTGCAGAAGTAATTGGTGTTGCAAGGAAGTGTGGGAGGGTGAATTCTTCCACTTTACAACATACTGTGGCCTCTGGAGCACGGGAATACGCCCTACATTCTAGCTGAAGTATTCCTAATTACAAAGAGTTAAATAAAGTCAATTAAAAATGCCAAATCTATAACAACACTTGCAAGCACATCACCTCGAAGAAGGGTTGTGAGAACTGCTCCTCTTTAATAATAAACCTATGAAATAGAGAATAAAGGGCTGTACATAGCATAGTAAGGTCAAATCAACTAGAGAATAAAAATACTGTAGTAACCTGCAACAAGAATCTAGTGCACAAATGACTGTTGGGTAACAACTAAGGGACCCGTCACAGACTTGTTCTGTCTGTTGTATGAAATTTGGGAGGGTCATGGTAATGCTTTTTTATTTTTGGTCCTAAAGACATACTAGTGCCTGCTTGGTAAATGCAAACACACTTTGACCGTGCAAAGGAATTCTTCTCCTTTGCTATTCCTTATTTTTTCATCCTTTTTAGCTAATGGGAGGAAGATAAGATTACTGCTTCTTTAGATATTATTTGCTTCATTGATATTTTTTAATTTTTTTTTCTTCTCTAGTCATAACAAATCTTCTTTGTGAGCTGAGAATGGCTTGCATAACCGCTAACTAGGCTTATTTTCATTGTGTTTTACTTGGAAGAATAATTATCTTTTTTATTAACACTGTTGTGAAACTGGTTATAGAGACCAACATATATTGTAATAGTTTTCTATCAGATAATAGGGGTGCTTGACTGCCTGACTAATATTAGCAGCGTGGAGTGGAAACGTTTTGTTGTAAAGAGTTTTTCATTACTTCTTTACTGTTTCTTCTCACAGTCGTCCTTCGGATAACGATGTGTATTTTATGTCTTTAAATTTTATAGGCGTTGATTTTTCATTTTGATAGTACATAATATGTGAACAGCATTTGCATCTTGTGCAGAAAAACTGTTATCTGCATGGAAATGTAAGACAAACCAAGGATTCTGTGCCGTCTTGTAGTTTAAAGGCAACTGAATAACATCTAAGATATGTTAATATCTTAAGATAGAAGGGGGAAGACAGGGATGCTGTGAAAATCCATTTGCCAGAGGCTGAAGAAGGCGCCGAGGGAGCTGGATATTCTGTCCCTGGCTGGTTTTCACTCAAAATCACAAGGGAGTCACCTCTGAAAAGCTCCTTCAGTAGACTATGAGGAGGAGAAGGGGCTGTGGTTTCTCTCTATACCTGCGGGAGTTCTTGGTTTAAAGCCTGTAAATCAAACGTGCTTCCATCCTCTAAACATGTCACTGGCATCCTCTGGAGAGCAGGTTGGGGCTTCTTGGTTTCAGGTCAGCAGGAAGCGGCAATTTTTTGCCAGGCAGTGTCACTACTTCTGCTCTACCCTGGGGAGGGCAGAGCAGGGAGATGGTGAGATTCTGGTGCATTTTGTGACCACTTTGCATTACAGTGCATATTCACCTTGTTATTAACTTGTCCTGTGTATCTTATTTGCTGCTCATCTGTAATTTTGGAGAAAGAGTTTAATTTTTAATGGGGATCACTGTATTCCTGCTTCACACCCACAGTGGTCCACTTGAACTGTGGACACCTAGCAGGTCAAGGGAGGTGATTCTACCTCTTTACTCTGTTCTCATGAGATCCCACCTGAAAAACTATGTCCAGCTTTGGAGTGTCCAGCCAAGCTCCCACATGGGCCAGGGTTCCTGGAGACCCCTTTTTGGCTGGTATATAGGGCTCAGTCCTAGGAATTTTCCTATATGAAGCTCAGAAAGAGTAGCCAGATTTATTCTGTGGGTTTTTGTTTTTTTCCTGGGATTCTGTACTGGTTGTTTTCCCTGAGAATTTACTTAGTGGTTGATTTACAAAGAAAATCTAGTCCACCATCTGACTTGGGTCTGTGCAAAATGGCTGAGGCTCAGGAGGAGAGGATTATTTTTAGCCTAGTCTTTGTGCATTCGTTCTGCTGGTTGGCAGAATGCAACGTATAGTTAGCACACGATTTGCTCATTTCCAGATGCCATGGCCAACACAGGCTGGTGGAAAGCTGTAGATGTAATTACCACTAGAAAAAAAAAGAGTTAGATGGCTGCATTTGTTGGGACGTGGGATTTCTAACTATCATAAATGTTTTATCTGCTTTTATCTGGCTTCTGTCCCTGTTGAGTGAGTGAGCTACAATAATATTATGCTATGATACACAAGGTTTCTGTTGCCACGAGGTGGAAAAGCAAGAGGGTTAAATACCAAATGGTTTGCTCAAAGCTCTAATTTGAAATCCCATCAGGGTCACTTGTTTACTAGCACTAATAGTTAACTAGTGCACAGCCTTTAAATTACCGCTTATTACAGCGGTGCTGTTCACACCACTGTGCTTAAGGACCTGTCAACGTTTCCAGTGGAAAACCCTGTTTTCAAAGGCTTAGGACTTTGTCATGAATATTTGCTCTGAAACTTGCCAAATGTCATCTCGGGCTCGAAACAGATTATTTCCTTTATTGGAGGCCGCTTGGCTTGAGTGGGGAATAAATCAGCTTTCAAATTATTTCGAACGTGAGAAGATCCAACTGAAGTGTTTCCCCACCACCCGACTCTACTGTAATTAAAATAGTGTAAATGAGGAAGGATCTGGGGCTCTGGGCTAATGAAGGGGCAATACAGTGAGAAAAATGAACTTAAAGGTACATTGATTTGTTGTAGCTTTTTGGTGAGTTCCATTGGAGTAACCATACACACTGGCAAATTTCTCAGGCTTTTGCAAAATATCATTGAGGCTTTGGCCATTAAAATTCAGAATTTCCTCAGTGCTTTGAGACTTCAAATTACGCCTTTATATTGACCTTTTTGTTCCCAGCTATTGGATCGACCTGTGCTTGAACAGAGGTGACTTGGGTTTGATTCCTGGCTGTCCATAGATATGTTGGTGGCCTCAAATGTGTCACATCAATCTCACGGGGAAAATACGTGGAAACATTGAAAGGATGTTTAAAATATCAGAGGAGATTATAATATAAAATAATATTTATACTTTTTGCATACCCCAATGCAGTCAGGTGTGAAGGAGGCAAGACCTTGGCTTCAGCACTGGGAATCCTCAAACCAGAGCAGTGTTATTTTTGGGGAATTCCCTCTTGCCTTTCAGAAAAAAGAGACTTCTTTTTAATGCTTTTCTTTACTACTGATGAGTATTCAAGAAATATTCTCTAGGATAGAACTCGGAGCTTTTAATGGTGAATTGCTTCAGGAAGGAACAAATTTCATCTTTTCTGTTGATTTTTCTTTCCTTCTTTACTTTTGTTTCTTACTTTTCCTTGAACAATGGATGTACTTAGACTCCAATGTTTTGAACTTTGCTAAATTTTATTGACTTTTTTCAGTTAGAGTTACCAAATATTTCATGAATCATATTAGTGTCTTCCTTGTTCATTGTACTAACACTGGGCAGATATCAGCTTCAAAATTTCAAAGGTTTAGTTTTTGGTTTGGTGGGTTTTTTTTTTATTAATGCTTTCATAAAATTGATATTTTCAAAACTCATTCATTGTGCTCAAGCTCATGTACCAAGATTATTGTTTTGGGGACTTCATTGCACATATTTTGAGAAATCTGTAAATCTACATGTCAGGAAATAGCTAAGTTTATTCAGCTTCAGCTCCAGGGTTTGGGATGAATTTTCTGCTGGCCAACCCTCAGGTTTCCCCAGCCCTATTGATCACAGCTACATCATGCCCTGTTCAGCATGTTTCCATCTCTTGCTGTCTGCTTGTAGGTGTTAGCCAGGGAAAAATATGCATATGCTAATAGATTATTTTTATTTGAGGAAAAAAAAGCATAAATTACACTGAAGTGTGTTTTGCCTATAAAGAAAGAGCACATAATGCAAGTAAATCTAATTTTATCTCTGTATTTGGGAAATGATTTAAAGAAGTTACTGGAATAAATATACATGCAACTGCACCAAATAATAAGTTGGGTGAAATGAGAGTGTGAAACAAGGCCTAAAGAAAAAAAAATGACAGCTTTCAAATCAGTTTTTAGATTTGATAGGAATTGGTATATAGGCTGAGGAAAGGCAAGGTCAGATTCAAATTGGGGGAGTAAGAAAAGACTGATCTAGCAGCCCCACAGCCCTGAATATGTTGGGGTTTATTAACATTAGGGTCACTGCAGGAGCAGGAAGAGAAGTGAGCAGATTTCAAGAGATATTTATTATTTTTTATGCAATAAGATGCACAAGAAATTAAGTGGGAAACACCCAAATGTTCTTCCAGGTTATCCATGCAATCTTTAAACTGAGGAGGGATACTATACACGTATAGTAAATAGTAGCTTTCATCTGCCAAGTTTATTGTGGATCAAATGTACAGTGATTAAAGCTGGAAAAAAAATAATGAATTGCAGTGATGTTGCAACGGAAGCTTAAAAGGAGAGGGTGCAAGACCATTCCAAGGTAAAAGGAGCTCTCTTGGGGGCCAGCAGTGGAGAACTCCATTGTTCGTCCATAACAGAAACTGGGATTATAGGAATATTATTTTAACCCCTTGGCTTGGCCGTGACCATCTGTGTGGAATTCGGGCGCTGAACACATCACGCACACTCACGTCTCTGCTGATCCCACGGCGTTGATTCATCGTTGTGCTGATTATGCTCAATGCAGGGGGGGAAAAAAAATTAACCTTGGGAAAAAAAAAAACCCCAAACCCCAGTAAATTTACTTTCCTTCCCAAATCTTTGTACCACATGCAGATGTTAATTATTTCCTACGCTATTTCTTGTTGTTTAGGTGAAGGATCCATGTGTGCCTTCCATGACCCCAAGTAGGTTGTTAGCTGTAAGAGGGAACCGGGACTTCAGAGGGAGTTGCTAACCTTCTCTGCAGAGCCTGTCAGCCAGAGAATGATACAGAGCACCTTCAAAAGGTCCCCCAAGTAATGAGCACTAAGGAGGGTCATAACGGGCCCATCATTAGCTCCAGCTAATATTTTGACCTCGTGCCCACAAATACTACAGGTGTCGTGCCGGGCCACCATAGGATTAATTCTCAGGATGTTTTGTGGCTGTATGATGACAACACATTTCTTCAGCATGTTCCCCCACTTGTAAAGCCTTGCATGTATTTTCTATAATGCAAGTCAGTTATGACCTCTTGTATAGAGTTTTTAATTCTTTTTTTTTTTTTTCCCCTCAAGCTCAGTCACCCACAGTGACCAATGAGTCAGGTACACAGCCGTGCAAAAGAGAAAAAATAAATGGCAAGGCATTAAAAGCTTAGTCTCTAACAAGAATGCAACAAAATGTCAATACAGCTACTAGGAAAACTTGTCCTTTCTCCTATTGTGTGTTCTTTCCTTCAGCTTTCTTTCCTGTTTTTTTGTCCCTCCCCCTACCCCCCCCAAATCCTGGCGCTACTTATNCCTGCTTTCTGCGGAGATTTTACTTTCATGATAAATAATTTCTTTTGGTCTTTCCATTCGGGTGTCTGTTTTGCACTATATCAGACTCATTCACTCGAGACGTTGGACGTTCTTGCCTTTTTACTTGATGGCCAAGGATCCTCATCACTGTGGCTGTTGAGGATTTGGCTTCTCAGAAGTGACCACTTTCCTCGCTTTTTGTGTTGGTAGTTTCTTTACATCACTCCCTAACGAGTGGCAGTCACTTTGTCACTGAACTGAATGAATATTAATAATATTCATATTTCTCAACCAGATCTAGGGACAAATAAACTCCATTTGTCTGCACTCCTCTCTGCATGGTGCAGACAGTTATATTTTATTAGCCTTTATTAACCTGTGCAGTCAAACCTCTGGGTGAATTTCATGTGACTGGAATCTGGCAGTCATTGTAGAATGCTTTAATTACAAAAAGACAATTCATACAGTTTTTGCACAGGAATACCAAAAAGACATCAGAAGTTTATCATTATTTAGTAACAGGATATTTAATATAAGGAGAGCAGATATGTACCTACTTTTAAATTCTTTGCACACACACTACCCTCCGATAAGATTATGTATTTTTGTATTGCTTACTTAAAAACATGCACACTCAGAATGCTGGGTGTTATTTAACCTACAAAGAAATAGGTAATTTGCACTCATGCTCCAACATCAGTTATTTAAAGCAAAAATGTGTAATATGGTCTTTAAAAATGACACAAATTGAGCCAAAGTTTCAACTTTGCTTGTAAAGGGAAAGCTTATTCTCAGATTCACTCAAATACTGAGTGCAGGCTATATATTTGTGTATATTTATGTTCATACAGAATTCTTTGCTTTAAGTAACTGTAGATGGACACAAGTTGCTTTTTTTTTTTTCCTATGTGGAGGAACTTTTTAAGAGACAAAATAAGAGTTCATGAAGAAATTTTCCCCCAGCTTACTGCATTTCTGATTACCTTTATAATCAACATTTAGTTTAACTGTGCACATTTGATACTGAAATACTTGTTAGAAATGGATTCTGCATAGCTCTGCCAATTTAGATAACTTATTAAAGGCCCTATTATTTTGAGGAGTTGGATAATATTAAACTCCAAAAGGCCATTACAAATAATTTCCTTCACTGAGAGACAGCACTTACCAGAGAAGAAAAAAGAAAGTATTTTGGGTGACATTTAAGTCGACTTCTTTTTGGGCACGAGACCTTGAAATTCTCATATGGGCTTACTGAGTACAAATTAATGTTTTGTTAGTGTTTTCTTTTTTCTTTTCCTTTTTTTTTTTTTCCCTTTCTCAATTGAGTTATTTTCAGGGACATTCAAGCACTCTCAGTGCAGTCTTTTTTTCTTAGGGGAAAAAAATAATCAAAAGAATGAAAACTTTTCTTGAGACCAAGTTATTCAGTGTTTAAAATGATAAAATCTGGTCAATCCATGTTTGTTGTTTCTTTCTCTATAGCCACTAAAAATAAATCCTTCAGGAGAACTTTTCTTTAGCTCACTCTTTCATTATTTCCAGAGGCAAAAGCTGGCAAGGCAATTTATAATTCAATTTTTGCTAAATCCACAACACCTAATATATATGTCAGGCATTTCAACGGCAGGGTACTTTGGGGATAGGTGATAAATTGTACTGATTATAAGTGCAAGCTGTTCTTCCAAAACATCATATCAAAAAGAAGGCAAGTATTATTAGGAGAATGTAATGTATCTTTAGAATGTCCAGAAACATAAGAGATAATCACTTCATGTGAATATATTCTCCCTCGAGTTTTACAGCTCAATATTAAGGTCTTACCATGTTTTTGATAGCACTCATCTGGAGGGAGGGACCATGGTGGGTTGGTAGTCTTTCAGCAGCCACGTAGCTCTGAGCTCCGCAATAATTCATTCCTCCCAAAAAAGGGCTCACTATGAAACCTGGTCATAACAATTTTCTGACTATGTTGGGGTATGTGAAAAGTATAAATATTATTTTATAATATAATCTCCCCCTGATCTCTTAAGCATCCTTTCAATGTTTCCATGTATTTTCTTGTGAGATACATGTGATTTTGTTTATCGATGCTCCTGAGCTAAAGCAAAAAGCTTCTTCGGTCACCTTGCTTGTCAAGCTAATGTGAAAATATGAAAAAAAGACACCATGTCTTGGGGTATTTCCTCTTAGTTTCAGCTTTTTTAAACCGAAAATCTTAGTCTTACAAAGCTGAGGTTGATATATCAGCTACAAATAGGAAAAAAATAAAATAGGTGAACGGAAGGGGATAATTGAGACTTGCTGGAGCAATGCGTATTAATATTTCTCATTAATAAAATTGTACTTAAAGGCAAGAAAATAAATTACACAACGTACATTTAAGAGTCATGGTGAGTCATAGAAGCAATAAGGCTTAAAGTAGGAAAAGACAGTTCCAACAAGTTTTGTTCTATTCTGTTCTCAGTTTTTGTCTGCTACTTTTATTTCTCAATTTCTTTCAAACTTTGTCCTAAGCCTTCTCACAAGTTCTCCTTATTGTGGATAATACCAGAAATGTTTTGTAGACTCAAGTCAGCATTTCAGGTGATTAAAAAACACTCTGTCAAAATGGTTTTTCTACCAGAATTTCCATTTTGTTTTGCATCTACAATTTAATCCACTCCCTGTGGAAAAAGGAGGATTTTCACTGTAAAAGAGAAGCCCCCTTTCGGTTGCTACCAGCTGAAAGCAAAACAAAATATAAAATTGTTAAACTTCTCAACAGCATGTTTTAAAATTTTGAAAAGATCATTTTTTCTTTCACATTTCTAATGAAAACACAGAATACCCTTTTGTATATTTTAGTTGGTACTATGTGACTACATGAGCCCACTTTTAAAGTGAGCCTTGCACGGAAGAATCCGGCCGTGCAAATGAGAACTGAAAGTGAAAGATGGAAAAACTGTTGCCCTCCTTCCCAAAAAGACTTTCAGATCATCAAATGAAGGGAGTTGAGTGCAGAGAT
>JAHREE010000354.1:1482549-1539233 GCA_033628505.1 Tringa tobata | reverse complement strand
ACCCTCTCAGGAAAGTCATTCTTCCTAATATCTGATCTAAATCTCCCCTGCCCCAACTTCAGACCATTTCCTCTGCTCCTGTCAGTATTCCCTTGGGAGAAGAGGCCGATCCCCACCTCTCTACACCCTCCTTTCAGGGAGTTGTAGAGGGCAATGAGGTCCCCCCTCAGCCTCCTCTTCTCCAAACTAAGCATGCCCAGTTCCCTCACCAGTTTGGTGGCTGTCCTCTGGACACGCTCCAGCACTCCTAGAAGTTCCTAGAAGTCCTTGGCGTTTCCTATACTTGTTTCTATCATTTAAAATACGTCACATGCCTTGAAGCAGAGGTAATGGCTGCCTTAATTGGAGATAACTCCACCCAAGTGGCCACAGTTAGCATTGGTGTCAGCCCTGCACCTTGGGGTAGGAGTAGTCAACACAGGAAAAACCTGACAACACTCATTACCAGGGAAATAAGTGTTGTGAATTATACGTATGATTATGTACCATTTTCCCCCCTCGTTTTGGAGGTAAGCGTTATTTTTTCTGAAGGCATTGTAAGATTTTTTGCACATTATATATAATGGCAAACACATTTTTAGTTGTGAGAAGCCCCACGTGCCTTTTTGGGGGCCAGTAGAAGTGCCCGCAGAGAAGAGGGTGGGAAGAGCTGGGAGAGAAATGTGAGCATTAAAATACTGAAGTATTCCAGCAAAAAACAGAACGTGGAAAATCTGAAAAAAAAACCAACCCCAACCCAACAAGCCCTAAGCAATTCTTGTTATATCCTATGCAAAATGTTAAAAATACAGCTCTTTCTGTTCCCTCATCCCCTCCTGATTTTTTTTTTTCCTTTTTTTCTCCCCCTCTCCCCGAGTATTTCATCTTACCTTTCAAGTCTGTCGTTATATTTCTTTCTAAACAAAACTAGAAAGAGAAAAAGAAGCTAGTTCCTGCTTGAGGTCAGTGGGAACTTTGCCATTGACTTTAAATAGGCCCAGAAGCGGGCCCAGCGCAGCATTTTATAGCTTCCTTTATTTATCTTAGGTTTTATTTTGAGCAATGTGTCTTTTGTATGACTGCATTGTTTCCACAGCGAACACCGTAATAACGGCTTCATATACATTATTATACACACGTGCACCGAGCCAGGCGTTATTGATAGTTACACTCTTTCAAACAAGAGTAAAAGACAATTGTAAAAGTACGGGGCCGGGATGCTGACATGGGGCTGGCTCGGTATAGGATGAGGGTTCTCTCCAAGTCCGTGCTCAGTCTCACTCCGTACCCATTTTCAAGTGTAAACTGGAATACTGTTGATTACTGAGAGACAGGCGATTAAGAGAAAGGCAGTAATTAACGCTCTAGTCAAGGAAGGCCAGGCTGCAGTTCCTTTAGTGTTGTTGATGATGCCTGTAGCCAATCTGTTCAGTCTGGTGAGAAACTAGGGGGGGAAAGCAGCCATTCTTCAAGACCAGGCTGGAAGGGGTTTTGAGCAACCTGGTTGAGTAGGAGGTGTCCCTGCACGGGGTGGGATGGGTTGGAACTTGATGATCTCTAAGGCCCCTTCCAACCCAAACCATTCTATGATTCTCCAGGCTGGGATGCAGTTCCATGCTGCAATTTTTGAGCTCAGCATCATGAGGCTGATGGGCCAAGGACAATAACATGGAGTTTGGCAGAAACATGGCTGATACCCAGGGATATTAGCCGCTGGTCATTTGTAACATCGTGACTCAGAGCCACAAATGATGGCAGGGACTACTTCTGTTTTTTGGTGATGAAAGTTATGAACATTGAGTCCTTCTGAAAACTGTGTCTGAGGAATCCCCGAAGAGCCATCTCACACAGAGAATTAGAATTTGGATCTTGCAATAAATATACAGTCTGGAAATGCCATATATTCTTGCACAGGCTTTAGTTGCTGTTTTTCCAAGATTTCATAGAATCGTAGGATGATTTGGGTTGGAAAGTACCTTAAAGATCATCCAGTTCCAATCCCCTGCCCTGGGCACGGACACCTCCCACTAAGCCTTTCCTACCAGTAAACTGAATATTCATGGAAAATGGGGTGAGAAAGGGTGTCAATAACACCAAAATAAATCCAGTGTTTTATTCAAATCATTATCCAGGAACACTTTTTTGGACCACTTTCCCAATTTCTATTAAAAAATAGAGACATAGGTCCTCCCATCCATTTATGAGTTAAGCCATTTAAAAAAAAATACTGCTTTATTCCATTACACGGCCCCACACCCACTTGTTTGCCATAAGAGAGTTTGCTGCTGTGCCCAGAACGGCTGCTGGGGCTCAGCGTTCGCAGCTTTCCCCCAGCTCCCTGATACACCATAAAACTCTTTATATTCACCATAAAAGCATTTTTGCTGTTTGCTCAGTGACCGTGCGCCACAAATATTCTCTTTACCGCTAACGATGAAATAAAAACGTTTGCAAAGCTTTATTTATCATTGCTGGTACCTAATGACTATTGGCGTGTTCTGAAGCGAATGTGTAGGAATAGAGCATTTCCCTGGTTTTTCTGGGCAGCAGGAAGGCAGTGGTGGACTTTTCCTGGGAGTCCTCTGAGCCTGCACGCATTCGGTGTCTGCTGCCTGGGTTTGTAACTCTTTGAAGCTTATTTATGGCCTGTGGAAGAATTGACATGTGAAGTAAGCTATTTTTGAAGATTTTTTTTTTTTTTTTTTTGAGTCTTGGTCATATCTATTCAAGATCACATTTTTATGTTGCATCAAAGCAAACTTGTCGCTTCTCCTTCCTCAGATCAGGTATTTGGGCTGGTTTCTCCTGCGCTGCTTTAACGCTGCCCATCATAAATGCTTTTACACATTTCTCCCCACGTCATTGTAACCCAAAATGTGTTTTTATTATGGTTTGAAAACATTGGCTTCTATATTTGGAGGGCAAATATTTGCCTTTAGAGGAACTCTGCACTGTAAGAGGGAATCATACAACATATTTCAGTTCATTTGAGTTGACTTCTGCTGCCCTGAGACAGACTTGTTTGCTGTTCTGCTGGCAGCTGGCTGCTCTTATTGGAGGATACTTGGGATGGCCAAGAAAATCTTGGTGGCCTTCATCCCTTCCTTTGCTACTCTTGTTTGGTATCTTGCGTGCAGAATGCATTTCCTGTGCCAAATCTTCTCTATCGCACTGGCAAAACCCGGCCGTGATGTGTTGCCAGGGGCAGTGACGGGTGAAGGGGTAATGGTATATGGATACCTTGTCTTCATACTTATTAATATTCTTGCAAATTGAATACATTGGGATTTTTTAATTGCTATGACATAGTATCCTAATAATAGACACAGTGCTTAGAAATAGGGTTTGGTGATGGGTTTTGTCAATGTTACGTTGATGGACTAGAGGATCTGAAAACTCCCTTCCAACATAGGTGATTTTATCATTTTTTTGGTCTGTTTATGGACCACTGTTAACGAAGGACATAACTCAGGAGCCTTCGGTTGGATTTACAGGTTTTCCTGCTCTCATCAAGTGCAGGAACCAACACTAGAAGGAGACAGACTGGGAAAATTCTATTTCCCAAATACACCTCTGTGGCATCTTGCGTGACAAGAGTCTCACATTCCAAAAGTGTGACTCAGAGCCCTTCACCTTGCATAGCAAAGAGCTGCCCATCCCTGGAGGAACCAAGGACAGAGCAAGCCAGCACTGCCAGACCTTCTGCTGGTGGCACCACCAGCCGTTCTGCTCTCCTAACTGAGTCCCAAAACCCCAGAGCTCAATAAATTGTCTGGACTGACAGGCAGCTTTGGGCTAAGAGAGTTTATAAAATGCCAGAGCATTATCTTATTTTTTTTTCTGGGATCTCTGGAGCAGAACCATCCTGAAAACTAAGAGTTTTGTAGAATGGAGACTTTTGAGGCTTCAGAACAAAATCTTTTAAAATGACCATGAAAAACATCTCTACACCTCTTTGTCTAGCCATAAATACCTTTGGTTAAAAAGAAAAAAGTCTTGATTTTGGTACCTCTTGGCAGGAGAAAGGTGGTTTTCCTTTGAATTTTTAAAGGCATTATGCCTGCTCCTCTTCCTCCTTTTTGCAGTGTGCAAATAGATGGTGTGTGATGCTTCCACCCCATATTCTTCCACGATATTCCCATTACAGCAGGTACACCCCTCTAATTCAATTAAGACAGGCTTCTGTGCAGCGAGGAACGGGGTTTGCCTTGCTCTAAATTTCCCTGTTTCTTTGGGAAAGTGGCCAGTGCTACCTCACGCACCCTAAATTTAGAGGGGCCTCCGCTCGTCCAGAGTGGTTCAGAATATCTGGCACTGTAAAACGTGCGGGGGAGACAGTTTTATCTCTTAAGCCTCCCCATCCCTAGCTTTGGGAATAACTAACTTTTCCTTTAAACCTGTAGAGACCGCATATGTTTTAGATTAGTTTCATTTGTGTTTTTGTAGGTTTTATGAGTTTTTTTAAATAATTTTCCTGTTTTCTGAGTAAATTATATGAAACATCTGCCCTAAATTTAATCTATCAAGCTCATAAAGGGAAAAGGCAGACGTTTTATGAGTGATATTATAAAATTTAGATAATTATCTTGTTTGTTTTAGCAGTTTCTATTTTGGTCTCTGTACAGTATTCTTCCATTAAAAGACAATTTTTATGTGGTGTACTGGTCGAGAGGAACAACCAGTGATCACATAAAATGCACATACAATAATGCTCATGTTAATCAGTAATACTCAATGCATTTTTAACTGAACTATATTTACTGTACAAGCAGAAACCTAATTTCAAGCCTGTTATATGCTTCTCGCATTAAAAAGGGAACAAAAGCCTCTGGGTAGACAGTGTATAATTCCAGTAACCTTCATTAGCCATGCTGCTTAGGCAAGTGCAAGTAGGATATATAAAATTATGCCTGGAGCAATGGATGTCAGGTGTCTTCGTGGTAGCCCTTTCTGCTGCCATCTGCATTGGTGCGCTGAAGCTCTGCCACCCGCTATCTACTGAATGTACAAATCTCTTTAAGCAAAAGTGGGAAAATGCTCTGGGGAGCCATCATGGTATGTTCTTTACTGGAGATCCACCACTGTCAGCTGTCAAAGACAATCTGCTGTGCTGGTTTGAACCCCTGGTATGCCCTGATGTGGTTATCCTGGCTCCGTATGTGGTTATTCTTGCTTTTTTACTTTGTCAAAAGCAGCTCTTTCCTTTAACTTTGCATGATAGAACCCAGCCTTGGAGTTAAGATCCAAAACTGATGAGAAAAGTCCTTTATTCAGGAGGATATGCTGATGGTTCAGTTTCAAACAAAAAGCCTCTGAGGTTCTGTCGCCTCTAGGCCCCGGGGGGATACACACCAAACCATCCTTAATGGAGTTGTAGGTGATCTTCCTTCTCTGGCAGCAGGATCATGGTCTTTCAAAGCTCGTATGAATTCAGAATAATGTCCTGGTGAGACTCACACCCTACTGGGCAGGTTTCTGGTGGCACTTGTTCCATCCCTTCTTAGACCTTCTCTGAACTTTTCTAAGTGCGATATCCATTGTTATCTCTCTGCTAGTTCGCACCTTTTTTTTCCCAGTTCCCACAGTTTTTTGGTCAGCAATGTGAAATCAGTGCATCTTTCTGAGGGCTGTTTATGTGGCAGAGGAAGGTAAGAGAAACATGTGTGTTATTTCTCAGAGTAGAGAGTTCTGCATTCTTCCCCTCTTTCTCCCCCACCCCAGTTTATATCAATGGATAGAGAATTCATTCATCTGGAACTTGCTAAGTGGTGCCAGAAGGCAACGGAAAAGAATAGCAAGGCTAAAGGCTCAGCTGTATGAATGATATGCAGTTTGTGTCCAGAATCTATTAGAGTTAGTTGGAACTTCAGGGTTTAAAAGATAGATTTTTTATATTTTTTTTTTTTTTACTTTTGTGTTAATCCCAAGGCTACGCCAGCATGGTTCTAGGGTCAGGAACTGGTTAAAATTCTGCTGATTCTCTCTGGTGGGTAGAATATGGGATAGCAGGCATTTGTACTTCATATACCACTAGTTAGGAATAACTGAATAATTCTCAGCAGATATCTGAATGGTTTTTTTCCTTGCTTTTTGTTTGGGAATCCTTGATTTCCACACCTTCACCCATGAAACAGCTTCACTTTAATATTTTTTTTCATGCTTTTTCTCACTACCTAATGTTTAAAATTCTGGGATTTTTCAGTTAGCTTCTCCATGCTATCTTTGCCATTTTTCCTGCTCCCCCGTTGGATAAACACAATAATTTTTAACCACCTTCCCGACCAGTGGGTTTGAATGAAAGAAGCACTACAGACCAAACAGAGAGGTCTGTGACCCCGTCTGGCTTTCGGGCTCCCGCTACGAGCCGATTCGTGATGAATTTAACCCGCACAAACCCACAATGTCAGCGAGAGGCAGTCGGGCTCCTGTCCCCGGCTCCTTGGCCAGTGGCCGGAGGGTGACACGGCTGTGTCACCCCGTCCAGCTTCTCCTGGGACAGAGGAGGGAAGGGTTTTCCTTTTCGCCAGCCCCCTTATCTCAAGCTGATCGTGGGACTGAGCAACAGCAACAGGAAAATGTGGCTGCCTGCCTCGGGACGGGGCTACTTACGATTTTTCTCCGTTACAGCAGTTTCTGACCCCTGAGAAACTGACAGTGTCTCCAACACGTCACACAGAAACAGCCACGTTTTTCTGTCGGCCCGTCCTGGGGGGGGTAAGAGCACCAAATGTGCGTGTGAGAAATAGGAAGGAGCAATTTTACCCCAGATGCCAGGGAAGGAAAGGGAATTTAGGTAAAATGCTGGGGGGACTCTGGGGCTTCTGTTTTGTCATGGTGTGAGAGGGACCACAGGGCAAGGGCTTTCCTCCTGCTCAGCATCGTTATCCTCCCCCTCCGTTTCCCACCAGGGAAGGGAAAAACATGCTTTTGGGAGCCAGCAGGAGAGCTGGCTGGGTCTCCCCATCCTCCTGGATGTGTAAATCTGGTATAAGCCCAATCAGAGTGCAAAATTAAAATATTTTCTCCTTTATATGTTTTCCATAATACCATTTCTTTGAGGATTTGAAACGCCAGAAAGGATTGCCAGGCTTTCATCTGCTTAGCTTACGCACTGATTGATGAGTTTGATAATATGTGTAGTTTAATGATATTTACGCTGTTTGCCCAGCCCGGTGTATTAAGAGAATGTTGAGAAAATAGTAGACGTGCTAAAATCCGACGGTAACAGCTCATACATTAGTGGTGTTTCGTTGTGAACAAAGTCATTTTTCAGCCCAGTCATAAAGTAGCCTAAAAACAAGCGTGGCACTGTTTGCTTCAAATGAACCCGTTGCCATGTGACCACCATTCATCTGACATCATTACTGACATAGCTTTCGTTAGTATGATATCTGATTAAGGCTCCCAGCCGTGGTGGAGCCAGACTAAGTAGTCTGAGCGAGGTGGCTGAGGCGAGTTAATGTGTCAATGTTACTGTTGGGCGAGAGCGTCTGCTCAAAGTTTCCTTCCGAGAAGGAGGACAGAAATGGTTGATGATCTTTCTAATGGGAATCTCCTGAAAATACTTGCCGATCTGGTAGCAATTAAAGATGTGCTGAACCCCAAAGAGAGATGTAATCGGTTCAGGAAAGCATAAAGATACCGTTTCTGTGTGAGGGGACATGTAAATATGGCTAGGACCTAGAAAAAAGAGGAAAAAGGAAAGAAAAAAAAAAGAAAAGGAAAAAGGAAAGATAAATGAAAAAGAAAGAAAAAAGGAAAAAGGACAGGAAAAAAAGAAAAATAAAGAAGAAAGAAAAATCACGAGCAAGAGAAATGCAATTGATCATATATTTGCAGAAACCAATTAATTAAATCTGTCTTGTGGGTGAATAAATGCCTGGCTTATATATATAAATAAACAATCAGCCTTTTTTTAGGTCTAATTTTCTATATTATAAAAGGTTTGTAAAGCTTGATGAATTCTCCTTACCCGAGGAACAAATCATTTTCAACAGGCACTGTCAGACACATCCATCTGAGATAGGATGATATCCACTATTTATGCTTTGGTTTTTAAAAATCCACAGTGATTAGCACCATACCTAGTAATTTAGAAAAGAATATGTTTTCTGCTAAAGTAAAAAAACCCAAACATAATTTACTTTATCTCTATGTAATGGGATAACAAAAAAAATTCTTTTGAAAACTCTGTTTCTAAAGTCTGATATTAACCTGTGCTCCAATTTTTGTCTTGGACAAGGAACTTCTGCTATTGTTACTCACTTTTTCCTTTTAAAACTACAATATGGTTGATTATTTTCCTTGCACAGATGCCATAACACTTGATATACCAATTATGCTTTGAACTGTTATGGGACTAAGACCCATCTTAGACTGTTATGGGGCTAAGACCCATAATTCCATAATTAAGACCTTTCCAGAGAGCTAGAAGCATTAACTTCTGATACCTGATGCTGAATCACTGCTCAAGTGATTTGGGAGCCCACCTCACACTGTCAAGGGTGACAGAGAAGCATAAACCCCAGAAAATTCCAGTGGGAAGTGTGATTCCCCATATCTAGGTCCCTTTGGGAAAAGAATTTAGGTAATTTAAAAGATAATTTTTAATATTAAAGAGAGGAGTTAAGGATTTGGCATGGGAAAGCTGTGAAACTCACCAACTAATAGATGACATAAAGCTTTAGGAAACATTTTTAGGTCACGGAAATTTTTAATTTTGATGCTAAATGATGGTTGGACTCTCAGTGTCCAAGCACTGGCTTTCCCTGGATGACCAGGAGTCAGCAGTTCAGGAGGTGACCTGCCACTTTTTCTTACAAGCACAGCTGTTGGCACCATCAAGTGATACAGAGCGTTAAAAATCCCAAAGGAAAAATCCTGTTTTCCTGTATGAATATATCTGAAGAATAGATTCTATTTCAAAGAAATACTGAAATTTTCATGGTATGGATTGCACACCCACATTCAAAATGTTTAAGGGGTTAGGCCCAAATTAAGATGGCCTAAATTCTCTATAATTTGGCCTGTGGCCAGCCAATGGGAAATACTGTGGTTGTATGTGGGATTAAGTTGGTGCAATTTGGACATTAGTCCTCTAATAGAAACAGTGAAATGAATGGACGGACTGAAACATTTAGCTGCAGCTTATTTTTGCAAGAAAGAATAGTAGAGTCTCTCCTATCTCCATATACCTTGTAAACATTTAATAAAAGGTATTTGTTTCAGCTCAGAGGAGTAATGATAAAATCACTTTGAAATTGTTAGAGCAATGCTGAGCGTTAATCTGCTACGGCCTTTAAATCACTGTTCTTATGTATTTAATCTTCTTTTCCTTTAATTAGAAAAAGTTGTAAAGTGATAGATTCATTTGACGTTAGACTCAGCAACACATTACTTAGATGAAATCACACTCGAGAGTGCTGTGGGCTGGGCCTGAGCAGCTTAGCTGATAAGGCCCTGGTTTGTCATCTACAAGACAACAGTTCAAGACTTCTCTGATTTCTTAAGTCAAATTAATTTAGTTATGTCAGCTATGCTGCCGTACGATGATAATCCAAGCCCCGGGGATGCCAGGCATACTTTTACCTTCTTTGGCGAGACCGAAACTGTGTCAGAAACTCTGGGGGCAGCAAGAATTCGTTTCAGGTGTTGTGAGGAGACCAGAACATTTGAATTGCATAAATGATAAAATAAGCAACAATATATATTGGCTCCCCCGATTCCACTGGTCTGGGACTTTTTTCCCCTGTAAGACTCACTAAGACCCAGAGGGAAACACTTCCAGCCCACTTGAACTCTGGTTGGAATTAGGATTTATCTATTAAGTTTACTTAAAAAAAAACCCAAACAACAACGACCCAAGGACCAAATAATAAACCCCTCTGTGTGAGGTTCTAGTGTGTGGAACTGTGGTGACTCAGCAGAAGGATCCAGTTGTGCATTTCTCAGATCATCCGGCCTCTTCCAAACCATCCCTTGGAGCAGACGTGGTCTCCCCTGCAGAACCCTCTCTCCTCGGGTGCCCATTTCCTCCCACGGATTTCCCTGGTGACAGTAAATCTTTTCAGGAGAGATATGAGGATAATGGAGCCCAAACGCTTGCAGAGAAAACACAAACATTCTTCTGCAAAAGTGACTCACTTGGGGAGAGATAAAGGGGCTGGAATTTTCCTAAGGAAACATCTTACTAACTTATGTTTTCTGTCTGTATCTCTGTCAGAAAAAAGCTGTCGTTCCCGCTACTTCCTCAATAACTTCCATTTCAGACAAAAATGTTGCAGAGGGAGCAAGGTCCCAGGGATGTAAACTGCCTCCCAGTTTTGTTAAAGTGTTTTGCTGGGTAGGGGAATGGAGTCTTTTAACGGTCCCACTGATAAAAGCCATTCTCAGCATGAGAATATCAGAACATCCACTCGTGCAGGAATTGTTATGAAGACTCAGACTACAACAAGTGCACATAAATTGTGCATAGATTGCCACCCTGCAGTAGACACACTGTGTAGTAACAGAAGTCAGTATGAACTGAGACTCAAATAACTCTGATTCTGGAATAAACTCTCCAAATTTATGTAGCATCGCACAGAGATCTGGAAATGTTGGTACCATCCAGGAATATTAATGAAATAATGAAGCTGAGATAACATCACTCCCGATTTTAATGCCAATGGAAGCTATTTAAGCCCGGTGCAAAAGATTAATATATTAGGGGCAGAAAGAAGGGTGCAAACAAAACTTTTAAAGTGGAGTTGACTGAAGAGACTCTATCAGTGTAGTCTAGTCCAAGCTTGAAAGGCCACTGATCTCCTGAAAATGTGCCACTGTCGTGTTATTTCCAAGAGGCCTTGATCCCTGGGAAGACGTGTAATTGAAATTCTTATTCACCATTAAAAACAAAATGTGCTTAATATTAGTCTTCTCATGCAACTTGTACGTTGACATCTCAGTTACCCGATTGACTCAGCTGGTAGCATCGCCTGGGTTTACTGCAACAGCCCCAGTGATGATCAAATTTCTCAGGAATGATTGTCCATAATCCATCGGAGCTTGTAAAACTTTTACATTTATCATAGAGCAAATAATCTGGTAAAAAGCCAAGCCTTCATTTTCCACCAAAGAATACTAAAAAGAATCCAATTCCTGGAATCTGATGCAAATGTGTTTTCCGTGAACTGCTCTGTATCCATGCACAGTTCAGAAGACGACATCAGAGAAGTTATTTAATGAGTAAAATATTGTTGTTTCTCCCCCTCCCTCCACTAGAATTCCACATATCAAGTTTTCCAAGACACATATGCTCTTTTTAATGACTTGAAATACTTTCCTAATGATTAAATTCTGCTTAGCTGTAGTAGGCTCTTCTAGACCTTCTGAAAGCCAATATAATGTATGCAACCGATGATAAGCTGTAAACATCCATTTTAGGCCACTAAAAGCAGTGCTTGGAAAACCAAGTTGTCCGTACAAACTTTAACAGCTTGTGTGATAGTCAGTCCTAAAACTATATATTATGGCTCAATAAAGCCATTTGGTATTGCATTAGGGCTGTCCATGGTGTCCACCTACTCGAAATTGCAATGTCTAAATTATTCAGCTGCGTTTCTGGAACGCTTCTGAGTCATGGGGAGTACTTTTCTTTTTTCCTTGAAATTCAGTAGGCTGCTTGACATTTAAAAGGCACTTCAGGGTTTGTGACGTGGACATCAATTGTTCTATAGGATGTGAACGTAGTGCTTGGTAGTGGTTTCTGTTTCCTCTGCTTTTTCACGTTTCTATAACTTTCACGTGCAAAGTACAGGGTCATTTTTTAGTGTCCAGCAGAAGACCACTGTTTGGTACTTCACATCTCAATAGCTTCAGGTGGTAAATACTGTGTACACATACAGATGATGGGATAAAGGGCCAAGTTGGTCAAAGACTAGTGATGCCATGGCATGGTGCCATCTCCAGGGCAACTGTTGTGGTGGGGCAGTTTTTCTCATTTTCTCAAGCCGACAATGGTTAATTAACATGTGGAGTTATCAGTTCCGTCACGTGTGGGAAGTGGCATGGGCTGCTGTCCCAGTGACCATCTCCTGCACCCTGTGGTGGTTCATCTGCCATAGGTGTTGAGAAATCGGGCATTGCTGCAAAAGTGGATGCCCATGCTGTCTGTCTGAGTCATCTTTTCAGAGATGCTGACAAGGAACACAAATTTGTATCTTGTGATGGAGTTCCTTTTCTACTCACCCACCACCTTATTTAAGAAGTTGAGGCTTTAACTATAAATATCACCTTATTAATTGTATGCTTTTCAATCTGTTCCAAGCGTTGTGAAGAAGAGATGATTATGACATAGAGGAGAGACTGAGATGTCAGCAGGGAGATCTTTGGGTTGTGTGTCACCTTCCACCCCTCCCCAAAACAACTTGCCTCCTGTGCCCGGAGGAATCAGGAGGACCGTTCAGGGCTTCACCAGTCAGGCATGGTGCAGGGACTGCGTGTTGGATCTGGAGCCTGAGCAACCAAACTTGCCTGGGTTCCTGGCTGTTCCTCTGAGTTCAGATCTCTAGGCCCACTACGTGCCCTTCACCAGCTCTTCCTTTCAGTAATTCCTTTATCTGCACCAGGAATCCTGCAGAACAATCCCATTAGGGAATTCTAGTAGAGTGGGGCATTCCTTCATCTTAGCTATCTCCCTCTATTTCTCCTGCATGGCCAAGTTTCTAGTCCTTCTGCTGTCTTGACTCTGGATCCCTGCTTTTAAACTTACTCTTGAAATTCTTCCTGTTTCCCGTGAATTTTTCCTGCTCTGTACTCTGGGTTCTAGCCTTTTGCTCGTGTTTCCAAATGCACTTTTTCATTACTTCCCCTTCACCCCACATCTGCTGTTGCTCTGGTCCCTGCTGTTTATGGAGTTTTTGCTTCTTCCCACAGGCTGCTCTGGAAAGCCCTTTTTTTTTTTTGGTAGACTCTCAGCCATTATCTGCTCACGCATAAGATTAATTTGCTGCCTTTGAGGTATGCAGGCAGTAGAAAGGAGCAGTAATAGTATTAAACAGTCTGGAGAGCCTGGCTGTTCACTGAGCAAGGTTTTTCTTGTGTTTTAAATTGCACGAAAATCAAAGCATTTGTGTCTATGGGTTCCTGGAACATGTTGACACTTAACAGCTGAAGCACTCCTGAGTTGTTGTCAACTTATACAAAGAGCGACTGGGCCTGGTGTTGGATTTTGTTTTACCGTGCCATTCAGAAGCTAATGGCATGATATGAAAAAAATTAAAAAAAAAAAATTAAAAAATTGAAATGCTGTGGAAGTTTTAGGAAAGTTGTATAATTCTCTCAGATGACCAAAATATATCTTTTTTTCAGTCTTGTTCTGAGTACCATTCAAATTCACACTTTATCAAACTCCAAAACAGAATGGTTCACAGTCACTTACTGGCATTTCAAAGTTGTTTGTTTAAATTTGGTACTATGCATATTAAGGTTAAAAAAACAAACCAAAACGAAACAAACAAAAAACCCCACAAAAACCAACCCACAAGTGAAAAACTGGACCTAGTGGCTTGTTTGCAATACCACTACTGTAGCTCTTAGGAATATCTTGGCGTTGGGGTGTAGTTTTCCCATGCTTCAGAGTAACCATGAATAAAGAGCTCTGCACAGATCAGTTCATCCTCTACTTCATTACGGTACAGTAGAAATCCAGCTGACACCTTGAATCTCAAAGAAAGATAGAGTAGTTCTATCTGAAAAATATTCAGAGGTTGGTGACAGGATGGGCTCAGAGCAAGGAAAGACTTTCTTAGAAAGAAATAAAAAAATCATTTTGGGAAAGGAACAGAATGGGGGAGGCAGAACATGAAAGAGGCTCATAAAATTGTAACTAGCATGGAGAAGTAATTTGCTATTTCTTTGAATATTAGAGCTCAGGGACATCAAAGCAAACAGAAAGAGAAAAGGTTCTTCGTGCGGTTGGGTAGTTCAGCTGTGGAACTCTTTGCCAAAGTATGTTGCAAATGCTAAAAAAAGTCCATGGTTTGTGGAGAGGTTTGATGTGTTGGTGGAGGAACAAACTGTTTGGTGTGACTATACATACGGAAACGACTTCTGGTTCAGGAATCCCCTTAACTGAAAAATAAGCAGATTTTGAAGCTATCTTAATTTTCCTAATCTTTTTTAAGTGGGCCATAGGTGGTGTACTCAGTATTATATTCCTTTACTTCATCAGTTCACAGAATTGTCTGGCTGATGATTTTTGGTTTTTCTAACAACCATATATCTACCCACCAATTTTATAAAAAATGTATTGTATTAAAAATATTGTAATGTAGAGGCTGAAGGCAAGCAAAAAGAGGAAGGAGAATGCAGCAGCTTGTGCGGACTTATTATTATGCAGGAATTGAGAGAATTCTTATGCTTCCTTGAGCACCATAAGAGAATCAAAAGATCTTGGTTCCCGTTGACTGTTCGTTCTTGGTTGTCACATTTCAACAGCTTGGTTGAAATTCTGTACTTTATAGGCTCATTTGAATGACAGGTACACTACATCCTTTGCCAAATTTACGCATTTGAGAACTTTTTGAACAGAGGCAAAACTGTGACCATGTCCCAGCAACGCAGAAAGCTGGTTTGTGAGTAAAAGCCCAAGCTGGGGAATCTACAGACGCAGCTGCTGGGAGGGTGTTTCCTGTTCTAGCTCTCAAGACAGATTTGGCAAGATGCATTAACAGGAGTCTGGTCAGGAAAGCAGACTTTTTCCTGCGGGCTTCCAATCTCTGTAAGCTCTTGAAGAACTTGATCGCTCAGAAAAATTAGCCCTAGAACTTAGCCTGTACCTATTATCTGTTTTACTGCTGTGTTTTATTTTGTTTTAATGAGTACTGTTAGATAACGTGGTCTAGTAGTAAAGTTGGATTTCTTTTAAAGCAAGTTTAATTTTCCTTCTGTCTTTTACGTTTTGCATGCTCTTGGCTTTGTCGTATATAGCCAAAGTAATTTTTCTGTATGCTCTTTCCTGAAAGTTTTTTTTAAGTTGAAATAAAATTCAAAAGGGAACTACTGAAAAAAAAAAAAAAAAGCAACAGAACTTAATACAGAAATGTGCACTGGGATCGAGGGAGATACCTTTACTAACAAATTTAATGCTTATATAGGTAGCAAACCCAACAGGACTTATTTTTCCTCTACTATAAGATGTGTGCGTGTAGACTTTTAACTGCTTAGGCATTCTTTTTAATTTAGTTTTTAATAGCAAGCTAACACAGAACAGGAAATCAAAGGAGTTCAAGAGCTGTAAATACGAATTAGAAGCTTTTTTTCTTGTAATATTCATCCTTGGGGGGGGAAAAAGAAAAAGGCTAAATATGTTCTTTCCTCTTTCTTTTCTCTTTTGAATTTGGGCCAATGTGGGTGTGGGATTTTGGTGCCAGCTCCAAAGTTTCAGTTCACTGTAGACCCATTACTAATCCGCCATGTGTAATTTGGCACAATCCCTAGCTGGGTCTGTCTGCAGATAAGGAATGCGAAGCCAGCAGAAATTTCAGCCAAGAGATGGCAAAAAGCACGTGTAATTGTCTCCAGTGCTCCCCATTAATTCTGAGAACGACATGGAAGAGAAAGTTGCAGTGAGAAGGCCAGGCAGGCCCTCATGGGGTGAACAAAGTCTCCGAGTGCCTGCAAGTTCTGCGAGGCGAAGGTCACAGGAGCAATATCGGGCCACTCGAGCCTAGGCCATAAACCCTCGATAAAGAGCTCTTGTGCGAGGCAGGCCTCGTGTTTTCTCTGCCTGTGTTTGTTTTTCACCGGCACCCCATCAATTCACAGCGCAGGGTTAATAAAAAAACCCCACACGAGTCTCAAGGTGTTTCCTTTAAACGCCCTTGGAGGTTGGGTGGATGGACAAGACCACGCAGCTGCCCCGGTGCCCGGACCCCTACTGGTCTGTGTTCCTCAGCGCAGTACGTTTTCACCCATGCTGCCTACATCTGACGTGATTAAGCTGTAGGGCTGCGTTTTTAACGAAGTGTATCTGAACAAAAATTTTGTGCCTAACATAAATCCCAGGCATCTGTCATGAGAAGAAGACCTTGAATCATCTTGGCCACACCACCAGCGGATCTAATCCTTCTTATCACCGCCCGACGAAGACTAACCCCCAATTCTGGTTAAAGGGAAGACAAAGCTCTTCTGTCTGATCTTCCTGGCCCTCGATTCATTTTTATTCAACTTTTTAAAAGGATATCTGTGACCTTTACTCTCGTTTTGTCTTCTTAAACATCTCCTGGCTGTCTTCAGATTCCATGACATTTTACAACATTGCATTTAGGCTGAAAATTCATATTAATAGCAAGGTCGAAAGAAGCAAACTCTAATACCTTGGAATCGCGGCAGCCATTCATCAAGTTTAATTGCCATCAGGTCGACTTAAAAGATAGCTGATTTACCTACACTGCATTACACAATAAAGGAGTATTATATGGAAAATACCAGAAAGAGACAATTATTTTAGCAGGTGCACACTGGTTTGAGCTAATTTCTAAGCTAATGAGCCAAGTTCCCATGTTTTGTTTTGGGTTTTTTTAACAACATTCTGAAAAAAAAAATCAAGGTTTTCCATAGCTTTTATGACATTATAAAGGTGAAAATCCCAAGCAAAAAAAAATAAATAATTAAAAAACCATTCTTTTACAAGTCAGTTAGTTTTACCAAGGATTTTCGTGACCATCAGAAAGTTTTGTAGGTAAATGAGAGAAAGCCAGGCTGATGCTACTCAAACGTGGCTTTTTTGTACATCTCACTATGTCAAGATATAGATAGAACAACTGTAATGATTTGGTCAGTTGTCTGTCTGCTCCACAGGGCTCCATCATGTTTTATCTCCAATTCTAGTCATTTAAAAGGTCAAATGATTTTTTTTTTTTTTTTTAAAGAAAAGACAGCTAAAGCAGTGTGTCAGGAAGTGAGATAAGGAAAAGCCTTTTATGTTTGAAAATATAGCCTTATCTTAAAGTTCACTTTTCATTTAAAAATAAAGGCCAGCTCTGAAATGAACAAACAATATTTTATTATGGAAAGGAAGCAAATACAATTGGTGCACTTTTTTTCCAGTGGAAGAACACAAGCATTTTTGTTTTCTACAATTGTGAGTCCATCACCTTTCGTAACAGCTGTGGTTTTATATCTGTTCACCAGCATTTATTTTTTTAAATGAGTGGCCTTACCTTTGTGGCAAAATGTAGTTAATGAAAGAGAACAAGACCTGAAGTTCTAGGCAAGACTTTTCTGTGGACAAGCCGGATTTAGAAACTATCCTGTGATAGAGAAAGTTTTAATAAATCAGAAAGATTAAGATCATGACTGAGAAAATTATCTAGACCTCCTCATGAATAACAGTATCCATTTCTCACAACTGATCATAACACATTTATTCTACGGGAAAGTATAACCCTTTTTTAGTCTTCAAAATGATATTATGAGACCCTGACCTTAAAAAATTGACAATATGTCACCTACCTAAGCAGTTCAGTGCTGATGCATCTGGGAATAACGTAAAAAACATGTGAGATAATACCAGTATAAGTAGTGAAATATCTGAGTCATACACAGGTAATTAAAAGTACTCCCAAACCTCATATTTTGATTAGTCAGGAATTACTACAGCCGCACATGGTGTTGGCAACAAAGCATAAACCATTTGATACTTGCTTGATTTGGAATTTATTATAAATTTGAGATGCAGACCTGGCCAATTGGAAAGTTTTCTACATGTTTTAGAAACTGTTGATCATATGCTTACTATAGTTGAACTGTTTTAAAGCAATTTAGTTAATACAGGAAGCAAATCTTATCAAATAATTTTCTGGCCAACAAAGATTTCTCCTGACTGGCTGCAGAATTTTCTTGGATGTTTCTATGTATTAGTTGCTGAAACATCCTCTTCACTTCCTTGTGCTCTTTCTTTTGCAAGGAAGGCAGTAAGGAGTCCTTGCAGAGTGATTCAAAGTGTGACATTCAGGAGAGGAAAAGATATTTATCTCAACCTCCTCGATGAGGCATTAATAGTAATCTTCCTTGAAATTCTTGCAGAGATCTATCTAGGCTATTTAACAGAAGCTTAATGTTAGGATACACAATACATTCATTGACAATTAACATACAAACAGAACCTATAAAAGCATCTTGCTGACTGAAGACCAACCAACGTGGTATCAGTGTCAGTGGTGAGCTCATCATGACCTCAGGACAACACGCACATCAGCTGCTTTTGGACGTATATTCTCATCTGAAAGCTAAGTGGTTCTTGGGATTTAACTGCCTTTTTCAAAACCCTTCCACCTATTCTGATTTAGCCTTATATGTATTCTCATATTCTTCTCGCTCTCTACAATTCCCTGAAAGGATTGGGGAGGCAGAGAGGTTCAGTCTCTTCTCCCAAGGAACAGGTGATGGGACAAGAGGAAAAGGCTTCAAGTTGCACCAGGGGAGGTTTAGGATGGATATTGGGAAAAATTTCTTCACCCAAAGGGTTGTCAAGCCTTGGAAGAGGCTGCCCAGGGCAGTGGTGGGTTTGCCATCCCTGGAGGTGTTTAAAAAAATGGGCAGATGTGGTGCTGAGGAACATAGGTTAGTGTGGCCTTGTTAGTGTTGGGTTGATGGTTGGATTCAATGACCTTAAAGGTCTTTTCCAACCTAAGTAATTCTATATTTCATATTTCTTTCAATACTAATGTACTGAATGGTCAAATAGATAATGCAGTATATCTGTGAGATGAGCAGCGTCTACAGAGTTCTTGGTCATCTATATACGGATGCTATGGTAAAAAAGATTAATTAAGGTGTCTTGGCATTGAGGTCTTTGAAAAATTGTGTAGTAAAATCGAGAGTGTATTAACAATGTCTGCTTAGGAGCTACTGAAAAGGTATAAACATAGCCAAAAGCACATAGAATTGTGCAATTCCTGTTTGCACATTTGTATTGTTTCCAGATTGTTTTCTTCTAATGACTTTTCACCTCTAGTAGAATTCATTGTATTATTAATCGTTCCAATGAAGCAAATTATGGTTCCAGCTGAATTGCTTCCATTCAGCAAAAAATATTCTGCAAATATTTGCTAGCATATCACAATAAGCAATTCTGGCAATTAGAATCTTTTTTTGTGTGAAATTCTCATATACTTTTGAGAAATATCTCTTCTTGCAGACAAAATCTTCTTTATTTACAGGAAAAGAAAAATCACAGAAACAATGCTGGACTTATTTTAAAAGCTTTTGAATGACTGACTATGACGCAATTGTGTCAGATGTTACCAACATAGAATCATAAACAACTAATAATTGGAAAGAATTATTTTGAGTCATTCCGTTGACTTGAAAAGAATTTTCTATTAACCTTGATAGCAAATTCCATCACCTCTTTTTGTTTCCTCTGGGGGGACATTTTTAGATGAAGAAATAAGCCGTACCTATTTAATGAATTATCCATTGCAAAATTATTCCCTCAATTCCAGTCATTGTATCAAACCTTTATTATTGCTTGGGAAACGTCACTTACAATCTGTCAAGTACTCTAAGGTGTTTACCATGTGAAAGAGGAAGGATTAATTTCGTCTTGTGGTGGAAAAGCAAAAGGAAATGTTTTTGCAGCAAACAACATCCAGTCTTCCGAATTGCCCAAGTGAAAGTTATGATCCATCAAAGCTTACCTGCTTCTCTGTTTAGATTAGTGTTTTAGAGTAGAAAAGTGAAGCATTTTCTTGAGCTCCCCCAAATGACAAAGTCTTACAAAAAAGAATGAAAAAGTGACTTTTTAACCATTTATATTGGTAGCAATGTCTTGTTTCTCCTATTGAAATACAAGGACAAGTTAAAGCCTTATTTCTATACAGAGTTTCTGTTTTTTGCATTAGACATGTTTCGTAAGATGCATAGATCAGAGCTTCCTTTTTTATTCAAAACAAGGGGTGATTTTCCACCTGCTTCAAATTGGACAGAACATGGTCCACAAGGTTTTAAGCAAGGGACTAGGCACATGATTTGGCTGAAATAAAACTGACCTGAAGCTTTATGTAAAACTGAAACAGAACTTTGTAGCTTCCAAAAATCTGATTTAAAATAACCTGCAAGTTTAATAGGTTGTTGTTGGGAGGTAAAAAAAAAAATAAAATTTTGTCCTATTTGTACCAAAGCTTGCAAAAGAGTCTGTTCTACAAGGCCTACAACCTTATTTTGGGGGGGCTTGAGCTGCTTCAGGTAAGCATCCAGACTTTTAGATGCTTATTTAATTGACCCTCTAAACCTTTTGGGGTTTGCCCATCTCTAGTTTAAAAATCCTCTCTGGAGGGAAGTTCCCCAGCTGTAAGCTCTCCAAAAGCACAACACCTGGCAAAACAACATCTGCCTGACAATGACGGGGGGAGCCTCTGTAAAGGCTGACGTATGTGTGCATACAATTGGACTTACCTTATAGCAACAAAGCGTTTTACAGATTAGTGGACACTGGGGAGTCCTGACTCCTGACAGAAAAAAAATATGATGGCTTTTACGCTTTAAATTACCATGAAGTTGTATCCACAGATGGTGCAGGTACAATGTGTGCTCTGATACAGCTGGCAGGTAAGGGAGGGAGGTCATTCCCATAACTGCCTCCTCCTGCTTCCCAGCGCTGGCTGAGATGGAGTTGTTGGAATTCAAGGCCAGCATTTTGGTGGGACTCGGTTCCAGCTGCCCACACGGCTCTGGCTGGAAGCCTGTGAGCTCTGGTACTGATGCAGAAGGCTTCTGATGACACTTCCAGATGATGAAATACCATCCCCTTTCTCTTATGGGATCTCTTTGGTGAGGTTTGGGACGCAATCTGACCTGGTTCAGTCAGTGAGGAGACAATGAGCCAATTAATGGGGTTGCTTGGAGATGAATCAGCCGGAGAGCTCATGGAGCCATCATGGAATCACAGAATGGTTTGGGTTGGAAGGGACCTTAAAGACCATCCTGTCCCACCCCCTGCCCTGGGCAGGGACACCTCCCACCACACCAGGTTGCTCCAAGCCCCCTCCAACCTGGCCTTGAACCTCTCCAGGGATGGGGCAGCCACAGCTTCTCTGGGCATCACTGTGTGCCAAATGGCCACGCTTTGAAGATAGGGGAAGTGAATCTTACACTGACACGTTCTTGAAAACTCACAAAGGTGCTTTAATTCTGGAGGAAAAAGGCCTGATGCACAGCCTGTTTCCTTTCATTGACCTTTGCTTTAAGTTTATAACAAAAATTCCAGGAAGTATTTGTACTTGGCCAAATTCTGAGAGCAGGATGTGGTCCAGCTGACCACCAGTGGAACTGAAGGAAATGTACCTCCTCCTAGGAGTCAGGCTTTCTTCTCTTTTGTTTTCCCAAGCAATGTATTCATCTGGATACCCAACCTCAGTCCTTCTCTTCTCAGCCTGCCTGGGAGCTTTATACATGTGGGAGGAAAGGAGTGAGCTTTGCTTAGTGGTAGAGGACCCATATTGTTTTTAAAAGGACAGGGCTGAACATTTATTAAGGTGGCTTCAGAGGAATTCTGGAAGAAAAGCTGTCCGGAAGAGTTGCTGAAATCTCCTAATAGGCCTAATCTAAATGCAGGATGTCCGTATCCATTTTTAACATAACCCTCTTTCCCTGCTCTTCTTTTGGCATCTGCAACTCGTGGAAATGAGCTCACGGGTGCTTGTGCCACAGCGTCAGATTAACAGGGAATTATAAGTACTGCGATGGTTCCAAAAGCACAGTTTTATGGCCTAGTGATAAGGAAAAATGAGTCAGAAATGCATGTTTGCAGAGTTTGCAGCGGGAGGAACAGCAGGTCCTGCTGGGAGGACATAATCAAAATCATTCCCCACTTTCCAGGCTGGTCTTTTTTATGTCGTCTTCAACCGGTTTTACTTGGGGGGTGAAACTGTTCTTGCCCAAAGCCTGCGCTGCACAGTGTGCAACATCTGAGCTGCATCCTCCAAACAGTTTCCTGTGAAACCTTGTGTTGTGGCACCTCGTTGGCCTCCAGACATTTCCGAAAGCGTGGTTGGGTGGTTTGGTGGGATGTAGGGTGAGGTGCGACTCCAGTCTGGCTGTTGGACAACACCGCCAGCAGAGGTGAGGGTCATCAAGGGGTAGAGCTGTCTTTTTTAGCAAAGTTCTCCCAAAGCTGTGCTCTGCGCTCCCTCTCTGCTTTTCTACATTCACTGCTACATCGTTTTTAGATGTTGAAAATTCTGAAATCGGTTTTCTTTTCCTGGAAATCATTGTAAGTACTGAGGAGATGCAGGCTAGACTCCACATCTGGCATCCTGTAGCCTCTTGGGGCTGGACCTTAAAGACCAAGGCCAAATCTTTTAATGAGAACTTAGGCGGTGTCTTACGGCGACACAACTGGCTTGTTGGGAGGTTTGTGTAACACCTACCAAACTGAATTTCCATCAGGTTGCAGCGTATACACACTTCACTAGCGTACCTTTTATTCCATCTAACTGTACTTGATTTAACTCTTTCTCTGCTGGCCAGTGTTCTGTTTTTATGCTTTTTCTTTTTTTTTTTCTTACTGTGTAAAATGCTTTATTTCAGTAGTAGAACGAACTTAGTGATGTTTCTGCAAATCATTAGATTTTTAACAATGCTGGAAACAACTGAGTAGCTTCAGATTAATATCCCAGTGTCAAATACTGAGAGTAAATTTGACACAAGCACAGGGGAAGGATCTAGGCAGAAGTAAAGCTTCTCTGTTTCAGCAGAAAGCTCCAAATCTGACTGAATAGCCAGACATAATATTGGTCCCTTCTGCCATGAATGATGATGAGTTAAATTGACTGACAACGTAGCTTCCGAGAAAGGCTAATAATTGTTAAATCATCAGATTAAGTCAGAAAATGGCAAAGATACCAGTGAAACTCAGGGGAAAAGTAAGGGCAATGAACCGAGATTGATCATGTAATTCACAGGTTTTATCCCGACTTTGTTCAACCCAGAGAAAGAAAAAGTAGAGGATGGGAACTTCAGGTGTGGACTAGAAACTCTACCCTGGCAGTGCAGGACAGGGTGGCTTAAACAGGGCAAAAATCATCCAGAAGTTGGACAGAACAGTTACACACTGTAAAAGGTCACTGGAGACCTTGGTGACGGGTGGTTGTCCAGCTGGACATCCCTCATTCCTCTGGGCACCAAGAAGCTGCTGGTTTTTTTCCAAGCTTGGAAGAAACCAGATGACTCTATGCTGGGACTGCTCCACGAGACTGGAGAAGGAGAAATCTGAATTGGTTGGACAGGATGCTTAGTGTCAATTAAGGATATAAAAATGTGTGTGTTATGATTAACTGTTCATTTAAATTTAAATATCGAACACCAGTACAACATTTTAAAGAATGGGTACTAGCAAATCTAACCTCCAGAATGTTTTAGTTAAAGTTATTTTAAATAGTACTTACCCAAGTTTATATTTTAAAATGTTTCCTGTGCGTTGACTGCGGGATGTTTTCCAGAGCTTTCTTTACAGTAATGTGGAGGTCTAATCCTGCATTTTACTTTTTGAAATATTCGAAATAAGAACAGAACCCCAGGCTCTGCTTCAGCAAGGAGTTAAGGTGAGGGCTTAAAAAAAAAAAAAAGGACTGGAATAGCTGTGCATAATATTGCCTCATCGCCCCTCCACCACTTCGGTCATGCCGCAGATATTTCTGGATGCTGTGGAACCATATTCCAGCTGTTCTCAGATCTTCCCCATTTCTGGAAGCCTGCCCCTCCCACAGCTCCAAACACAAATGTCCACCCACCAGAAATCCAGCCTTCCTCAGAGAGGTCAGTCCCAGATTGACCAGAGATTCCACCAGAATGTCTCTTTTTTTATTTTTTGCCCCCATCTCAGGACCTTTGGAATCACAAAGTCAGGCATGGATTCATTAGCTCCAAGTAAGACCCCAGCACTCTGGCAAACGAGCCCAGCCGGAATTGTCTGTGAAGGTCCTTTCCAAAGTTACTGAGGTCTTCAGCCTGGGTATAGCCAAGCTGCAAATCAAAAGGATGTCAAAACATGCAATAAATCACATTTTAACTAGTCACAAAAAGACCCCAAAGAATTGAATGAAGTTGTTTCCTGGTCTGTCTGTAATTTAGGCAACTTGCTTGATGACAATCAACAGCCCTGTCACTTTTGGATGTCACCAGCCATCACTTGCTTCAGCATTACTTCAGGTTTGCCCTTTCCTTGCTCTTTCTTTTTGTGGTTTATAAACACTTCCTACCATGGTGTCTAAATACTTGGGAAAGCAGTCTCAAAACATACAAAACTTATGTGGAATATCTCAGATTTTCTTTAAAAAGAAAAAGGACTAAGTTTTCAGAGTCCTCTTGAGAATTTGTATATCTGCGAATATCTGATTCCTGGAGCCTGTAACCTCAAATCTACTCTACAGAACTCTATTGGATTCTTATTTCCAATAACTGTTAGTAATCTTATATCCTACTTCATTTTTACAACATTGCACACTAAGCTTACCTTTATGTGGCTCGTGAGAACACATACTATATTGTTTAAATAAGCATGTGTAGTAAGCTTGTGCGTGCACCCACAATTTTTTAAAAAATAAAATTAAGCTGCTAAAATCAAATTATATTCACATAATAAGTTACTCTAGTCTAGTATTGGGGGGGATTTTGCTGAAGGAATTTGGATTTGCTGCAGGATTTTTTTTGCAGGTTTGCTACAAGAGCACCGAGTTTAACTGATGAGGGTAAATTAGGAAAAAGAAGGGCAGGATATTGGACACATTAATGTGCACTGGTTACACATGAGATTTTAGACTTGTCCACCCAAGCAACAGGGAGCAGTTTAGCCTCCATATCTCATTTCTGAACCAGAGTCTTTCAAGAGAAGTTCTGTACTTTCTTGTGCTCTAAACTTTTCTTACGGTGCAAGATGTTTTGATTCTTGTTCATGTAAGTTGCTTTTCTGATCCTTTTCAAAAAGGTGACTGTTCTCCACCTGGTAAGAAAATCTTTCAAAAATCTTCTAAGTTGATCAGTAAATGCTATTGGGATCAAATATAGGGGTATTCACAAGAGTTTAAAGCAAATTATTATCATTGTTATCATTGTTACCATTGTTACATAGGGATAAAAACTACATAGCCCTCATTATAAAAGGCCCAGGGAATCACTTGATTTCTCCAGTATCATGATACTAAAAACCAGACTTGATGTAGCATATTAGGATGTGTCATTCTCAGCCCTAAAGCAAAAAGACAAGAGTAGAACCCAGAGGTGACATTGATAAGGGGATTATTTTGCTATGCAATTGACGGTGATATTCCTTTTTGCAAGGCGACATTTTACCCAGGAGTTCACGAGGATTTTTTTTTCCCTTAAGAGATTTTTTGGCAGTGTAGAACATCCTGTATAGTCAGGGCTAAAATAACAAGAGCTCAGGGTGAGCTGCAGCTATCTGGCTGCAGATCTTTAGCCTACCTCCGAAAAATAGCACAGATTGAAAAAAAAAAAAACCCAACACCTTTTCTTCTAGATATTTTATTCTATAAGCAGTTTTTTGTAGGCTGATCTTTAAGAGGAAAGTATTACAAAACTAGAGATACCCAGCATGGTGAGCTGCTTACAAAATAATCAATAACTTTGTGTAGAAAGAGGAAAGCAAAGTCTAGGGTAACAAATGATGTTCCTGGAAGGGTTACCAAAATCATCATGATATTCAGAGATTTCATTTTGCTACTTTTTTTGCCAAAATTAATCTTTGTCGGAAGAGCTTGACAGATGGTAGCAGGGCAAGTAACAGAGAAGCAGATAGAGATGACATGTGAGGGACTGTGGTTGCTTGCAGAAAAATTGTCTGTGTTTTGATTTAAGTTTTGTTTGCTGTGGCAGTGTTATTCTTCATTTCCATGACAATAGCAAAGAAAATAGCATCTAAAAATTTGTTTAAAAGTTTTGCATTATTGTTTCTTGGCCTGGAGTAAATAGGCAATGTCAGAGAGTGATGGTTATTTTCCGTGTGGATAACCCAGGATTAGAAAAAGTGTGGGAATACTGACCTATTGTTCATTCGTTTCAAAGAAATGAATTTTTCTGTGCAACTTCTGATTTATTTTCATGTCTCAACAGCTTGCATGTAACTGCTACAATGAAATGAGTACCAGGTGGGTGGGAAAAAAGGGAATTGACAGTGTCTCAATGATATATATTTAGAGAAGGATGATGAACACACCAACCTGAATGGGCATGGGGGAAGCTGTGTGACCACGGACTGAGTCATAGAATAATAGAACTGTCTTGGCTGGAAGGGACTTTTCAAATCATTGAGTCCAACCATCAACCCATACAAAAGGGTGGACTGAGTCAAACAGCCCTAACGGGGAACCAGGTTCCTTAACAGCTCTGGGAAACCAGTGCCTAATTTAAAGCAAAATAAATGGAAGTGTGATACATAATAGTGGACTGCGTTAAGAGATCTTGTCCCTCATACTCTCCACCTCTTTTTTCTCACCTTTTTCCCAGCATTCAGTAGCCTGTAGTCCAGCTCGTGTGTTACAGTTAATAGTCCTCAGCCTTCGGTGTAATAGAACCTCTTGATTTGTCTCCCAGGTTGGCCCTCAGAAAAAGGCAGCTCCTGCAAGGTCATAAAATCCTTGGGATGTGGGGCTTTAAAAGGATTGCCGGAATTATGGTTGGGGGAGTCAAAAGAAAGAATTTACTCTAAGCCCTTTCTTGGGGTTGGGGAGAAAACTGCCACCCTGCCAGACCTTCTAATGGCATTGGGTGGACTCTCTCGAAGGAAGATGACCTAGGCTGCAGAATTGCGTATTGTTTTCATCAGCAATCAGCCCTTGATCCGTATTTTTCTGAAATCCAGCCCTTAGGTAACAGAAAATGGTAGAACGTATTTAATTTTTGGAAACATTCCATATTTACTTGCAATAACTGCCCTGGGAGACTCATTAATGCTTTAAAGCTTCCTATTAAATGGAAACCTCACAGTATTTTCTTTTTAATAAAATAAACTGAGAGGTGAAAATATTTTCTGTTTGTTTTTTAATTATGAATGCCTGTCTGAAAAAATTACTCTTAATTTGTTGGATTATTTTAGTTTTATGTCCTTCCACAGGCATGTAAATGAATAACGAAAAAAAGTGTAATAAAAGCAAACAATAATTATTCATATTGACCTGAGGCATTGAACAGGATAGAAAAGAGCCTAAAGAAACAGATTACCTATAGCACTACTTTCTTAAGTATACTGAGGTAATTAGCTTTAAGAGGAGATAATTTCAGTTCACTGAGGTTGCTCTTTTAAGTCCTTCTGGGAAATTTGGATTTTCCATTGATAGTAGTTTTAACATGTCACGCTGGAGCCAGGGTGAATTAAAGTGAAGAGCTACACAGTCTAAACAAACAGTACTTCCCATTATCAGAAGCCTGACAACATAACAGCATAAACTGTGGTCACATGCCCACAAGTAATGCAGGAACAATTAAAAAAACTAATAACAAAACCTCACTGCAATCCATAAACAATATCTGATGGCTTTTACTGAGCTAACATTTCAAGCTGTCTTATTTTCCAGTTCAACGTGTTGCTTTCCTACTGGTCTTAAGAAAATAAACAATCTTCTATTCTTCCTTCTGATAAAATGGTGACGGCATTCTCTAGCAGTTCCTCATGAAAATAGCTAACTAAATCCTCAAAAACACTCGTAAGTAACAGAAAAACTGCAGTTTTTATCCCATTTTGAAGGATAGTTAGGATATTTACAATATATATTTTTTGTGGGTAGGCATCTTTTAGTAATTTATTTTAAATATTGAAATTAATATTTAATCAATGATTTACATGCCCATGTTACTTTTTGTACCCAAAGACACATTGTTCATTCTAGATTTTTCCTCCTACTACTTTGGATGTGCCTCATAATAATTAATGTATCAATTCTCTTTTCTCATGCTGTTTCCTCTGCTCATCTCCTCCAAAATCATCTTTTTGTTTGGGTGTGGACATCTGTGGTAGCACATCCCAGCTCGTGCCCATGTAGACTTGGTTGGCCGTTTGGCCATCACACCATGATGAGCAAGAGGATGAGGCCATCTCAGCAAATAGGCAGTGAAGAGCCAGAGGACAGCATGTGTTTCAGCATCCAAACAAATACTATAGAGACTGACCTGTAGCCTCTGTCCCTGGAATCTCTGAGAGTAGATGCCATGCTTTATTCCTTCGTCCTTTGGTTAGCCCTCCAGCAGTGCCTTCACCTAAACATCAGTTACAACAGGAACAGGAAAAAGTTCTTTCATCTTTTGTTCTTCAAAAGAAAAGAGGGATCTTTTATAAGGGAGTGGAGCCAATAGGAGGAGGAAGGGTTTGACACTCAAAGAGGGGAGACAGAGATGAGATGTGGGGAAGAACTTCTTTGGTGTGAGGGTGGTGAGAGCCTGGCCCAGGTTGCCCAGAGAAGCTGTGGCTGCCCCATCCCTGGAGGGGTTCAAGGCCAGGTTGGAGGGGGCTTGGAGCAACCTGGTCTGGTGGGAGGTGGGTGGCAGGGGGTGGCAATGGATGGTCTTTAAGATCCCTTCCAACCCACACCATTCTATGATTCTAAGTGTCTGCTGCTGCAGATCTTTCCTCTTTTAAGTTGTGTTCTTCCCTTGCGCCTCCGACTAAGTGGAAGTTAAATGCTGAATTCAATGGTGATGCCTCTCATACATCGTCCGGTTCTTTGTAGCTATAGACAAGAGGCACTTGATAAAGACAGTCCCTCCAGGAGATCCCTAACTGGAGTTTAAGCAGAAGGAGAAGTTTTTCCCTATCCCAGTAGCATTTAAAGATGACTCTGTAACACACAGAGTGAGCGTGTGCTTCTCACCGTGAAGCCGTCCACCCTGACGCCGCAGATAAGGAAGGCTGTGAGATCTCTTCACGTATCACCTTGTCCTCTCCCAGCCCCAGTGTTGAAATAGACTGTTTTCGTAGATGCTGTTTGTTGATCACACGTGCGTGGTCAGCTGCGGCTCTGGAAAGCGTCTTGAGAATTTAGGCCAAAGGCTGCAGAAACATCACTAGGAACTACATGGGGAAAGAGAAATCGCACAATATGATTTTCCAGTTTGGATACTGTTCTGAGAACTGTCTGACCTGCTACAGAGTCTAAGAGTGTTGGTTCCCCGGATTCTTCAAAGTACCAGCGTGGCAGAGGCAGATTTTAGAGTGTTTCATTAATCTATTTTTAATCATTATTTTTCATTTATAAGCATTAAGGATATATTTCAGTGTTTTTTCTGATTTGGATTCCTCCTTTTATTTTTCACATTGCATCAGTCAACAGCCTACACCTGCAAGAAATTATTATTTACGTCTTCCAATGAAAAATAATGTTTGGAAAGGATAAATGAGAGCTGAAGACCTCAGATAATACTGAAATAAACGGTAGTTTCATGTTGTTTTGCCTTCTATAAAAAACATGGTAAGCAGCATTAAGCTAGAAGGTGGTTGTATATTGTTATGGTGCCATCATGGCAGTCATTTTTTAAAATATTAACAATTTTAAATTTTAAAAGCCTAAGGGAATTATATACCCATCCCATTTTAGAATGAACTGAGTATTAGGAGCAAACATTTTACCCGGACGCCTACAATGAAGACCAGATGCCTTTCTAAATAGTGTGCTGTAATTCAACCATATTTTTATTGGACATGGTACAGGAATTACAGGGTGAAATTCCATGGTTTCTGTTATGTAAGAACTGGGACTACGTGATGGTGCGATCCCTTATGTCACTAAAATCACTGAATCACTAAAGATCTCATCTGGTCTTATTTGGTCAAATTTCACTTCCTTGGTTCTTATGTTATCGTAATCCCACTCCATCTCCAGCCACTGAAGTAAGTTCTGGGGAAAACTTTGTTGGCAAGATGTAGATTTTTTTAATGTAATGAACAGGAAAAACGCCCAAGCCTTGGAAAAGCCTTCCTGTGGCATTTCCACTGTGCTTTATATGTTTATTTCACTTCAGGAGCAAGCTGAAGGGAATGCATATCTGTGGTTTTGCATTCACTTTAATGCTGTTATCACCAGGCAATAAATCAAGGAATTTCTGCTGGGTTCCTATCCTAAGCATCAGCTTTATCAGCAAAATCGAGATACTGATAAAAAGAAATAGAACCTATTTCTAAAATGGGACTTCCCATGAATTTGCAAATGAGAATGCCTACTGAAAAACAGTACCAAAATCCTCAGGTTCACTTCTGATGGGCTTCACAAATTTTCTTTAGAGCTTGGCAAATATTCTCTCTTTTTCATTGGTCAGCATTCTAAAAGCGTGTTATTTAGTGAGTCCAAGTGGTGTCAAAACTTGTGAAGAACTCTAATGCCATTAAAACCTCTGCATGTTTAACTCACATTTGATTATAAAATGAGTTTTAAATGGCTTTTCTTTTTTTTTTTAGGCAAGATCATTTGAAGGGAAGAAAATTGGAGACGTGTCCCGTCTGATGTAAGACTCAAGAACCAAAAAAACAAAACCCACCACGCTACCAAACCCCAACCTGTAGTGACCAGCATCAGCGGGAAATGGAACAAAACAATAGGTACAATGTGACCTCTCGGCTTTTTTTCCTTCGGGTCTGTTGGAGCCATTGGAAAACTCGGGTACCCTCTGCTGGCCATGCAACCCATCTGTAGCCCCGGAGCAGGGCTGCCATCCCCGGGGATGCTGAGAGCCCAGCCAGCAGCTCGGAGCGAGAGCCGCCCTCACTTACATCCTGTTAAAACAGCAAAAAAAAAAACCAAAAACCAAAAAAAACCAACCCAAAAATAACAAATAAGAAAGTGCTAGTCGGGAAAATTGTCAGGCTACTAGGGGAGTATTAGAAAAAAGAGCATTGCTAATTAATCTGTGTGATGTCACAGCTTTTAAAGGATTTTTAAATACTAGGTCTCCATCCAAGGGTCTTTTTCAGAGTGTGCTGTGCAGGGCTATGAACCGCCTGCTCCTGCCCTCCCTCTTACCCATCCTGCTGGGACCCACGGCTGCTGGACGGAGGCGTGTGGCGTGTTTGCGTGCTTTTACCTGAAAAAAAAATATGCAGGTACGTTATTTCTTTGAAGTGGAGCCCTGCCTCCTGTTACAGAGCTAGCCAAGCTCGCTTTTAAGCAGAAATCAGTGGAGTAAAACTTTGCTTTATCCCTTTAAAAATAATGTGTATTTGGTGCCTTGCAGTTCACGGGGTTAAAGAGGTAAACGGTTGGGTGTATACCGTAGCCCCCCGCTAAAAAGAGGACAATAATGATGAGCCAGCCACTTTTGCAGAGGTGGAGAGTAACTAGTTAGAATAGTTAATCTTTTGAGACACGTCCCTGGCATTAAGTGGATTCTTTCTGGTTTCGGGGGAAGGCGCAGCAGCTGGATTCCGTCACCCCTGACTGGGGCGGTCTTGTTAGTGTAGGATGACCTCTGGAGCACTAACACAGATAATACTGGCACCTCTCCCCGCTCTAATCAACTACCAGTCTGAGCAATTCTGCAGGAGATGGGGGCATTAAGGCCATATTATTCCAAACAAAATTCAGTGATGGTAGCCGAGTATTGTGACAGCGGAAGACAGATTCTGCCTTTCCCACCGAAGGTTTTTTTTTTTAATGCTGAATTTGGGGAATGGGCTGTAAAAACAACACTGCTCCGTATTTTCTCCCTTCCCCAAAAGTCATGTTTTGCAAAACCTGAACTGTTTGTGTCAAGCATGTCTAAGCTAAAACTCTCACAGTTTTACTGCCGTATATAAAACTGTTCATTGCAAACACACACAGTTAATGTGCTCTCTCGACGTCTCCTTCCACACAGATTAGAGCTGGCAGGAAAACAAAGATTTCTGGGAATTTAACCAGAATAGGAAAGACTCAGGTTCAAGTTACTGCTCGGTCCTGTCCTGTTCTCGAGCAGGGCATTGAACAGGGGTCTCCTAGATCCGAGCTGACTGTTCTAGGGGCTGGACCAGGTGCTGCTTTGGGGTTATAAAATATTTTTGACCATATATATACACATACCATATTTTGACCATTTTCAAAGAAACTTTGTTAAAACTGGCCACTTCTCATGATGCACAACAACTTTCACTGAAAATATTGCCTGTTGTAAAGTCTTCAGTCATGGCTGATGTTGTTAGTTGGACTCAGTGATCTGAAAGGTCCCTTCCAACCTAGGCAATTCCACGATTCTATGGAAAAAATAGTCAACAAAGCGTTGTGTGCAAAGTGCAAAGTAGAATATGTTAATTTTATAAGCAACAGCAATTCTGTTAATCCTTATCATTTATATGGGATTTATTAGAAAAGAAGCAATATCCAAGCTGTCAACTGATTTTGGCTTGCAAATATAAAATGTGCATAGTTCGAGTTTTTGGGTGTGCTTGGCACATTTTAGCAGTTGCAAATGTTCTCGAGATCCTTGGGCTACTGGAGTGTTGCTGCAGCGCCTTGTGCCTGGGTGACACAGAGACACAGAGTGGCTTTGGTTGCGTTTGGGATCGTTCAACTCTGAAATTCAGCTCCTAATGTTGAAATCACAGCAGAAATAAATGTATGTATCTGAGGTAGGAGCATTTACATTTACTTTATTGTCAGTGGAGAGAAATGGGATATCATTTATCCCCCCCCAAATAAATATTTAGAGTACAAATGTCTGAAGTTAGCTGAGAAATCCCACTTTTGATTTGCCTATTAAATTATAAAAGCATAAATGTCATCTGCCAAAAATTTGGGGTGCTTACTTTCCCACAGTCCTTCATGTGAAAGGTGGGGATAAAACCCAATTTTCCAGGGTAGCTTCGCTTAATTGGAGTAAGAATTGTGTTCCACTCTCTGTTGGCAATTTTAATATGACAACACCAGCTTTATTAGCTATAGACTCTGATTGTCTTGGGAGGCAAACCCATTGCTCAGAGTGTGAGGCAGGAGCTCAGGGCATCCGTGGGGTTAAGGACTCTGCTGTAACAAACACAGCCATGGAGGTGGGATGCAGAATTTCTTTGATGTAGAGGAAATGTTGTAGGAGAAGTGGGGGTGTTGTATAATTTCTTAAGCTTTTAGGAGAGCGTGGAAATTGAAAGCCTGATCCTTAAGAAATTCATGACTTCAGAAATGCAACACGGTCCTTTACCCCTCAAACCACTGACAGCAGATGAAGGATAGGTATCATCCTGTTTGTGAATCACTAAAGCAGACATTTCAGAGCTTTAGTTTTCAGAGATTTTGGTAGAAAGAAAAAGGATTTGGAGGTTCATGAGCTCATCTCATTTTCCAGTGAAACTTTTTTTCTTTTTTGGGTGGGAGAGGAGTGAAGAGAGGGAGAAAATGCGATTCTGACACAACTTTTAGCTGGTAGAAGCATATAAATGTTAAAAAAAATCTGACAGTTTTTAATTTCACCTTAAAAAAAAAAAAGGAAGAAAAACTCATCATCATAGAAATGAGCACTAGCTTGGTGCTTTGGATGCTTACCTGGCCTTCAGTTTCATCCCTTATCTGCTTGATACAGACAGGAGATGTAATCTTGATCTCTGTTATAAGTTTCCTTGCTGCAAAGAAATTCTTGTTCTCCCTGTAAGTTCTTTCCAAAGAAAACCACGTTTAAAGTGCAAATGTAAATGAGGTAAACTTCAGAACCATCACAATTTTTGCAGCATCCCCACTTTGCTGATTAGATAGATGAGGTTTCAATCACAGATCCCCTGGGGCACATGGGTTGGTGACTATGAATCTCTTGCCCCTGTGGTCACTGTGACCCATCTCTTTACACCCATCATTGCCTCTGCTGGTTCTATTTCTTCTCCCATGAACTTCCTCAAAAGTGGTTTCTTCTGGCCCCTGTTCCCTCTGGCCCTGGCAAGGCATTTTCCAGATGGAACACTGTCAGCAGGGGGAGCGTCAACAGCACCAGAGACTCTCCCACAGGGACCACGGGGTCTTCATGAGAGGAACAGGGACAGACCGGCCGAAGCTGGAAGAGAGAAATTTGGCCATTAAATACAGCAAAGACAGGTCCGTGCTGGAAGCTGTTGACTCACATGTAAAAGATAGAGAACTCATTATATTTAAATGGGAATGGAAAGACATCAACCTATATACATATTAGATGGGCCATAAAAAAAAAGGCAGCATAGAAACTGCAGGATTGTGCTCAAGATCTTTCCCCAATTTATGATTAAATTATTTTTTTTAAGATATTAGGTTTTTTTTGCATTCCTTGTTCAATGACTCTCTAGAGAGTTAGTTCTCTGCTGGTGAATTTCAAGGCTAACAAATCATGTTGAGATTGACCAAATAAAAAATAAACCAATTTTGAATATGCTGGCATTGAAAGAAAATAACTCGGGTAGTCTGCAGTGTCTGGACACGCTGTGTCCTTGGCTGGTTCTTCCCTTTTGTGAGTCATTGTTTTCTGGCAACTGTTGATTACCCTCCATGTACATTTGTGAGAATTTCAGCTAAGCTGGGCTGTTGCAATTAGTGCAAAGATCGATATATCAACATATGCCTAGCGGAAAAAAGTACACCCTGGATTTTATCTTAAGGATCCAGCGTTATTGTATATAACACAATATATGAAAACTTGTATAAAATTATCTTATGATATTTTAACATCCAAAATGAGAGATGCCAGCTACTGAGATGTGTATGCAAAAAAAAGCAAGTAAAATTCACTGTAAGGTTGTTACAAGGAGATATATGTTTCAGCTTCTTACATGCAATGAGGCTAGGACGAATTTACCCATTAACCCCAAACAAGTTAATGGGTAAATTCGCTCTGACTATTCAAGAGAACTAAACACAAGGGACAAAGAAACATTTAAGAATCTTCAACCACAAGTGGTGTTTAGGAAGCCTGGCTTTTTTGACTTGATGCTACTTGGGGGCATAAGCCTGTGCTGGGACTTGCCGCTCTGTTGGCTGATGTGAGCAACGTGTCATTCACTTCATGCCCTCGGTGATTTAAGAGTTGCAGATAAAATGTTCCTATGAATGAATTCTCTGGAGAACCTGTTGAGGTAGGCACCTTCTGAATGCATTTATTTCACACCAGTTATACTGTATTCTGCTAGAGTAAAATTTACAGAGAAAAATGTGGTGCTGGTATATCTGGTGATGATGGTGGTGGGCATCTTTGTTATTGCTTTGTGGCCTCTTCTACATTCAATTTCTCCTTCAGCTTGAATGACTTGCAGTTGGCCACCTCATAAGGGGGTCTGTCCCAGCCAGGGAAATGCAGTGGGGAGCTCTTCTTAGACCAGCAGTGAATACTCAGGACAAAGACCAGAGACAGATCAGAAGAGGGAGATGGAGGCCTGACATCTTGCCCTGGCTTCTAAAACTGCTTTTCTATTTCATTTTGATATGAAATGTATCACCACTAGCTCTATTTGCAGGTATGGACCCCAGCCTGTATTTTATAAAGGCTTTTACTGAATCCACCTTCACCTCTGTTTATCTAACACTAAGCACCAACAGCAAGATTGTTATCAGGGAACATTCATTTATGTAAACATGGGATTGTGTTGTCCTGCTTCACGTAATTAAGACCTGTATATTTGTGCCAGACGTGGGCAGATGTGGTGCTGAGGGACATGGGTTAGTGGTGGGTTTGGCAGTGTTAGGTTGATGGTTGGACTTGATGATCTGAAAGGTCCCTTCCAACCTAGATGATTCTATCATTCATTTAATTTTATAAATATAAAAATACTTTTCTTTTCTGCAGAAGCACAGAAGGACGGAGTGGTATAAGATCACATAGGAAGTCTCTGGTAAAGCAAGGCCTTTATTTCATCTTTTCCAAGTCCTAAAGCAGACCCTCAGCATAATGATCCTTCTTCTCTGTATGTCCTTGTAGTTGTGCTAGAAAATACCGTAGAGCTGCGACTGTCTTTTTCTCCTGGGCTGTTCTGCTACAGCATATGTGTATCTTGGGCTCTGCGAGTTGAATAGGTACATTTTTTTAAACCAGTTGGCCAATCGGTATATATAGTATTTCTATGTTTAAAAATGCCTTTGAAGACTCGCCCAACGCTCACTGAAGCCAATGACATCTTTATTTAATTTCAAAGGAATACGCATCAGGATGTGGATGGAAAGAGAAACTGTGGTCCGGCTTCTGCCCTGAGAATTAAAGCAGGCGTGCTTGAAGGTGTAGGACACAATTTTCTTGTAGAAGGAACGAAAGCACCTGGGACCATGAAGATTTTACAAAAATGGCTTGGTTTCACACTTCCTGAAGTATGCACTACTGTCTGAAGCAGCACCCATCTGAGGAAAACTTCAACATCCAGGTATCTTCTCTGAGGAGACATTTTTCAGTCAAATTTCCTTACATTTTCTCTCCAGTCTTGCTGAATTCAGAAGAGATCTCCCCATTTAAAATACATCTAGAATGACATTGTAATCTACAAGAACATTGTAGAGCAAATGAAAATAGCTGTCCGTATTTTGCTTTCCGTAGCAATGTTTTCATTGAGCCAATGGCTACTATTAATTTTCGAAAGTTTCTTTTCAAGTTGGACAAAGTTACAGCAAACTGAAAGTCCCATTGAGCCCATATACCCAAAATTGTTCTGAAGTCCTCTGGACAGATTTGCTGCTAATTGTAGCAACACTGTGTCCTGTTAATTAAACAGAATGAGGGAGTGGAAAATCTTCATGGGTAATTTTTAGACTTTTTTTTTTTAATAGAAATGGAGAAAAAAAACCCTGCGCTTTAAAGCAATAGTGGCATGAAAAACCATAATACGTCAACCTGTTACTGTTAACAGAGTTGATTATTTTCTAAAAAAACCTACAGAGATGGTTATTTTCTTAAAATTATTTTTTTAATCTGGGAAAATATGTTGTTTCTGACAAAAATTATGAAATAAAAATGTGACAGTCCAATTTAAACTTCATCACATTTAGGGTTTTAATTTAAAAATATCTCCATTTCAAAGTTTTATTTACTGTAAATTATGATACAGGAAATCAACTTTGATGGAAACTGTCTTGATTTGACCTTAAACAATTTTTCTGGGGAAGGGAGAAAAAATGTGCACCACTCTGGAGGGTGAGTACAGGCTGGGCAGCACTGGGGTACGCTCAGGGAACCTTCACTGCCGTTCAGAAGTTCTGTCCCAATAAACACCAGACAGGACCAGTTTGGAGGTGCACAACACGGGAGTGAGGCATTGGGCTGGTGAGACGTGATCAGGAAGAATTATCAGTTTTCTTGCCAGCCTTGGGTACCACCTGCAGTTGGTGCTGTTGGTGCAGATTTACCCCCGGGTGATCGACACTCTACTTTCACTGAACATTTTCGTATGAAGACAATAGGAGTTGTGACAAAAGGAAAGAAAATGGATTTCTGGTAAACTGTAGACTTCCCTCAAACACTTGATGCCGTCTTCAGAACAAAAGCCCCGATTTCAGCATCCTTCTCGGCCATTAAGCCTTTTGAACATCTTTCAGCTTTCTCCACTGCCCATCCATCTCAGCAATCAGCCCGCTGCTGCTGAGGAAATACCCTTTGAGAAGAGTATTAGGAAGTCCATTCCAGTGATTATTTTATAAGGAATAATGACCACTTTGTTTCATTAGTGGCTTTCTGGTTCTAATCAGACATTTATTTTTCACATTCACCAAACAAGGATGTACAGCATATGTTAAGGGAACTGTGTGTGTGCCATATGGCTAAGAAGAATAAACGCTGTATAAAATGGAGAGAGTGAAAGAGGAAGAGTAAGGTAATATAATAGATAATGAACTCAGCTACATTATAGGATTTTATTGTTATGAGGCTGCAAAGACGAAGGGATACTATGGAACACACATGGACTTTAAATCCCGGTGATTGTGTTTTACTTTATTATTCTAGGCTGTAATTTCTTTTCCCTCACCCTGATCAGATGAGCCTGTAGTCATGAACTGACAAAGACAGAAGGTTCAATTCTTGTCTTTCCTTGTACTGTCTAACTCCAGCTTCAGCAGAGGAGAAGCACATGAAGCCCAGACGTGTGAAACTGGAATCGCCACTGAGAGGGACCTATGGTGCGTTGGCATTGGGGTAGGTTTTCTGTACTGCAAAACAGCACTCTGATAATTTCTAAGGTCCAAAAACACGTACTCTGGCTTACATTAAAAAAAAAAAAACCTTGGGCTCCAAAATCAATTTAAAGATTTCTTTTAGACCTTGGCTGGACTTCAGAAAGTGAATTTTCCCATTGCTCTCATCATCTGCTATTAAGGTTTGAAGTCAGGAAGCATCTTGAGCTCAATTCACTAGAATGAAGGGCTGAAATAAAAATGTTTTGATTTCCTAACCAAGAATCACAATTTTTAAGAGGTGTTCTGGAAAAAAAAAATTGCTTGTTGGATGATAGCATGAAATATAGATGGGATATTTCAAAACATAATTTAGCACAAATTGTTACCTGATATTAGACCTACTTTGCTATTATTTGGAGTTTGGCTGATTCTGTGCTCAGAATCCCACATAGTACTGAAGCTTTCGGCTGCGGTATTAATAGTGAAATCCCCATTTGGCCGGGCAATTGTGTGAGTTGCTATGGATACAAACCTGAAGAAATTATCAGAATGCAAACTGGGGCAGAACTATCTGTTTTAATCCACACACAGCCTCATCTTAATAATGCTCCATTTCATAGGAGCACTAATTTTTGAAAGCTAAATGCACTAAATGCCCACACTTTTACTTTTCGGCTGAGTATTATACCCAGTCTAAAAGTAAATCACAGACTTGTACATCATAGACTCTTTATAATCTTATTGACATTGTCTATTATTTATGATTGTTACAGCTACAGGTTATTTAATACCAATATCTAAAAACTCTTCTCATTATCACCCTAACCTGTGTCCCTCCCTTGAGAAGGATATTAGCATGGTTGGCAATATCAATAATTTTAATTAAAGCGACTAAAACACCCTTGCCCTGATTTTTACTATTTAAAGGAAGTTACCGTAGAGCCCTTCAGTTCTTAATGTAGAATTCAGGATCAGATAAAGGTACACAGGACCTTACTTATTGGAGAATCAGGGTGAGAGGTGTATAAATCCATCTTGGTTTTCTTTCTGCCCCTTGTTTCAGCTATACCTGGTAGATTTATTGCTCGACTCTGCTTCGGTAGTCTGACTCCCCGCGGCGATTTCCCAAAGTCTGCCGGCAGGAATACACCCTCACTGCTGCAAAAGATTATGACATCATGGATGTTAAAAAGAGAATGAATGATGTGGTTAGCCGTGCGTTCAATATATTACGAGAGAGGGGGTTATATGGAAACATGGCCTTTCTGTCAGGTAGAATGAATGAGATATATAATTTGTTTTGTCCTTCTCTTAAAAGAACAAGGGAAAGGAGATAATCTGTCTTAATAAGGGCATGCTTAGAGTATCAACCAACTAGAAAGTAATATATTTTTAAACATCCATATGTGATCCCCTTATTAAATTAGGATGTTGAGCTAAATTTAAGGTATCAATATATAAATCAGTCAGTCAGTTAAATTAGCCGGTTTTATACTGATAAATGGGAGTTAATAAAGCAATTACTTCTTTCTGAACCATAAGGCTCTGGTTTCCAAATCAGTTGTATGAGTTATGGATTACTGACATAATTTACAAGTTTTCATTTACGTGACTTATACCCTTGATTTCTGAGGAATTAGCCCTTTATTGTATTAAAGGTGCGACTAAACAGCATTTGCGTAACATTAGGGTTGGGGCAAAGCAACAAAACTCTCTGACTTCTCAATTTACGGTGACACAGCGGTCCTTACTCTCACTGCTGTTGTGCATAACAGTCAGAGAGTGAAGGACAGAATTGTTGCCTTAATATTGAAGGTCGTGACTTTTCAATGTGTGTGTCGTGACCTACGTTCTATATCTGTAGAGTTTTGCCTTTTTTTTTCCCCCTCTCATTTTTGTAAGCACACACCAGTAGCAGGCAGTTCTGCACCTACATTGGCCATGTGCTATGAAAGAGGTGGTATTAAAGCTTGTCAATGTATTGCCACATAACCTTCACATTTTCTATTTTTATGAGGATCAACCTTGCAGCGGTTGACGTCATTGAGGGCTTGGAAATGATTACAAAGTGAGTAAGGTCAAGCTTATGTAGGGTGTGCCGTAAATAAATTTTCATTTTAAATTTTCACACACTTTTCTCCTTTTACTGCCTGGTATTTATCTTATTATTCTACTCAGGCAGAAATAGCCCATCTCTTAGGCCACACAGGTCTTGAAGAGCTGCACAGGCAGACTAGCTGAAGTCAGGTAGAGTTTTCCTAGAAGCCAATTAGTTATTTACAAAGCAGCTCTAAAATTCAAGAAAGAGGTAGTGGTTTGCAGATTGAACTTTTTACTACCCTCTGCTGCGTTACTGCTTAGGAGCCCAGTAACATCAATGATAATAGCCACTATGAAAAAGGCTAACACGAGCATTTCAGGAAGATTCCAGGATGCATCCGGGTGGTGTCTGGGTGGCTCAGCTTATTCAGGCTTTCAAAAAAACAAAAGGCAAAAAAACCCCCAACCCAAATCAATAAAATAATATTCTGGTTGAAAATGTCACGTTCCTCATGAAAAACATATTTGGTTGGGAAGCGACAAGCTGAGAAATCAAACCTGGCTACACAGGGCTTGAGATATTCCAGGTTCCAGGAAGGAAAGAATAAGAATGGAGACAAAAAAGCCAGGCAGAAATAAGGGAACCAACAGCCCATAGAAACAAAATTCTCAGGGAAACTAATAATAAAAAAAAAAACCAGCAAGATTTATGTAGCCAAGAGTAGGATTACCCTGAGATCTGGCCCAAACATCAGACCTAGTTTTACAGACTAGCAGAATTAACAGGGGTCTGGCTAAAGAGCAACTCCAGGCTCCTTACTTGCTCTGTGATGTTTACCTCACCGGCCATCCAGAAACTGGATTTAGCCCTAAGCATGGGATGAATCCTTTCAGAGATTGACTTCCCTCTCCCTGGCATATCCCCATCCAAATATCAGCAGCAAATAGACAGGCAAGGCTCTTAGAATCTGCCTTTCCTATATTCCTGTCACTATAAAGAAATTTTTTTCGTTACCTATGACATGAATTTCATTTTTTCCCCACTGAAGGGCATTTAAATACTCTGAAATATTTACCCCAAACTACTGTACACCGCTATATGCACAGTGCATTGCATATTTTAATGCTCAGAGAGCCTAAGCTTCAAATATTAATGAGCCAAACAGTAAGTCCTGACAGAGGCAGTCAGGTGGTGATCTCCCTGGTATGTGCCTGAGACCAAGTATGGTTTTCAGATGTCAAACTGTATAAAAAGTGGTTCTGAGGAAACATCATAATGGGTTTCTCTGTAATTTTAGCAAAGTTTACCCTCCAGCCTTGTGTAATTGGATAATATCTGTTATGTCAAACAGCTTCGACCAGAGCAATTTGCCCTGCACTACTGGCATTAATATTATCATCAAATAATCAATAATCCTGCTAGTTATGTTGGTGCTACGTATCATCTAAACCACAGGCCTGGCTCCCAGAAAAGGAAGTGGATTTAAGTGAAACATAAACTGACCAAACACTATTGAATGGGATATATTCCTAATAAAATATTAAAACTTTATTGCAAAGGCTGATGTTTGATAGACCTAACAGAAACTGGTCAAACTTGCTGAATTATTCCAGGGTTGACACAGGAGCAACCAAACTGCTCCCCTTTATACACCTTTCTTTTTGGCCCCAAAGAAAATGAAATTTATTAATCATTTAAATGAAATGGAATTTTGGCAGAACTTCATTTTTCCCTTCAGCCACCTATAATTTTGTGGGATTTTAGATAATATAACTTCCCTGAATATACCTTGCAGGATGCTAAAGAAAGAGTGATTTGTTTGCAGTATCCAGAGTGATGCCAGGTCTGGAGGCAAGATTTCCCCACCTTTTGATCTGCAGGCTCTGGCTTCCAGAACATTGAGATCCAGGTTAAAAAAAATCCAGAATCTGGTGCACAGAGCCTGTTCATCCCATCGCCGCAATTGTAAAACAGAACCAGAAGAAGAAGAAGAAAGGCTGAGAAGGGATGATTCAAGGTGTGGAATAACTACTGTATGGACAGTGACCAAAAGGACAACCATCTGTACAGAGGAGGTATTGCAAAACCAAGAATTATATGGAAGAGGTAATTTTAGATGTCTATTTACTTTTTCTTCACACAGGAACTCAACCCATGAAAACAGTGACTACAGAAGGTCTTTTTAACATAACCAAACATCACTTTTAACGTAACTAAGTGGAGATCACAGAGTACCACGGTACGGAGGTGGTGGCCCCATAATGCTACGGAAGGCAAAAATAGGCAAGTATTTGGATTCAAACAATACTTAACCCATTCTGGGAAGATAGATCCATCAGTGACTCTTAAACATGTAGGAAAATGTTCTGTGATTGCTAGAAGTTGAGAGGTTGTCTCAGGTTGTTCCGTGTTTGTTTTTTATACTCCTACATGAACACTGTTGTGGGGGGATACGGGGCTATACAGACCTTTGTGATGACTTTGATTGGCTGTTACTCTGTCAGGGTCCATGACTGTCTTGACATGCTTAATTGTCAGGGATTTAAAGAAAAGACAAATTCTCATCAGTTATGCCTGATTTTTACTCCATCCAGCCCTCCAGACTAGGTCTTCCTCTTAGTCTGCCGGGGCTTCCTTCTTTTTCCCCATTTCCTTCTTGTCAAGCCCCTTCTTTTCAGCATTTTTCTCAAGAGGACACTGCAGAAGAAAAGAACCTAATTCCTGTGAGTTAAATATCAATATTCATGACCTTTGAGCACCAGGTTTGGACTAGATGATCGAGTCTTACTCTTTTCAAACCCTGAAACTTTTGTTTGAACACAGTCTGAGCTCTCTTTTTACAAGAATGAAGGAGTATCCTACCAAATCAAAAGCCAGCAAAGGAGAGAGAGACACGTAATGCTCTGTTTAACCATTTCCCACTGTGTTATCTGAAGCCACCAGCATAATAATTCACACATTTATATGAGTAAAAGGAGCATCGGTAGAGAATTGATGTAAAAATGCATAGCCTTATATAATATTTACTTCCATGCCAGGAGTGTGGTATTTATACAGTTATAGTAGATCATTGGATGAAAGTACAATTTGTGAGAATACTGAAAATGTGGTTGTTTTTAGAGCTGTAAATTGGCATTGCTCAGACTTGATCCTGAAGAACAAGCTACATCAGGACAAAACTGTATGAGGCTGAAAAAAGCCCTCAGAAGAGGAAAAATACATCCACCCACTCTATAATTATGATCCTGACCTCTAATGTAAAGGCTGGGTTAATTGTGGGTCTGCAGGTCAGTCAGAGGCCTCAGCTACTTTTATTACGTATATATTTATATTTATGTATCTATATAGAGAGAATTCAGTTGCTACATTCTTTTCCTTGACCAGATAAGAACTACATTTTCATACCTGATTGTTCTGAGTTATTTAATTGTTTTTATTTACCTCTTTTATTCTATTTAGCAGAGGACAATGGTTCTAAATGACCCCGTGACCATGGCAGTTAATGTAAGCAAAATATAAAATGCTTTTGGCTTTGAAAAAAAAAATAGAAAGTTGGCTCAAATTCAGACTGCGTGTACTTAACATTCTCCAAAATGTTGCAGATGGGTTGAATGGAAGGCTGATTTTGATAAATGATTCCAACTCTGAAGCCACAATGCAATACTTGTAAATTCTTTTGAGATGATTAGACCGGTGGTTTAGCATCTATCATTTGAGATAGACTGGCATGATAATGGATACGGATAACTCATCGCACATCCCTGCTATTACTCTTCCTCTGGTATGGCTGGTATTGCTGACAGTCAGCTGCTCATCTTGGTGAATCTGGTGCAATAATTTTTTATTAAAAGAAGGAAAAGTTGATTTTCAGAGGAGCCTTAATTTAAGGGAGTAAGTACTTAATTCCCTTGTACATGTGAAAGGACCAAATCGGAGCTTGGTTGTTTGGGTTTTTTCAGTTTGTATTTATGTCTCTGTGGTCACATTCTTAGATCTCGTGCACAAAACCGGAAAAACTGCGGAAAAACTTCCTCGGCTGCAAAGCTGTCACGGAAAATAACCTTATACGTTCATCCTCTGTTTGGATTCCCACGAGACATTGTGTGGACCGTTTGAGATGATGGTTTCATTTACCTCCCTCTCCCTGACCCGTCTCCTTGGCTCTCGGCGTGGTTGCCCTCCGGGGAGGTGGTAGGTGGTGCAGGTAGGTTCCTGTCCCTCTGGAGCCAGCGCTTCCCAACACATGGCTCCGTGGCCATGCAGGTGCCGGGAAGGTGCAGGAGCCAGGGGGATTTTCCATCTACAATCTGATGGCGGACCCTCAAGTCCCCTTCTCATCACCATTGCTGAATCTCCGCTCTCTGGGGGGGAAGATTTATATTCTCTTGACATGGAAGAGTTAAACGAGGAGGGAAAAAAGACTTTTACACAGCCCTGTAAAAGTCATGTTTTGCTGGCAAACGGCAGCAAACTTGCTAGGCTTTCTTCATTAGAGTCTTGCCATTTAAGCCATCAGCGTCATTTTGCGAGGACATCAAACATGTGTATGCCAGATGCCGGCAACGCAGAGCGGCACTAAGGACCTGACTCAACTTAACAATAATCTGCGGACAGCGGGTGTGAACCTGAGCTGGGCCAACACCTCATCAGACTGCATGGCTAATTGATTTCAAAATTAGAGTTGGTATTTCTGAACAATAATCTTAAAAGGCAGCAATAAAATACATCAGAATCCTTTGAGCTAGCCAAGCTTTCATCCAAATGGCTTATTACAAAGAGCTGGCACACCTGAACTTTGGCATAGACAAATAAATCCCAAAACAGTAAATGGAAACCACATTTGGCACTGGAGGTTTGTCAAGAGAAGTTTGTAGTCATCAGGAAACAAGATTTTGGATTTTTTTTTCCTTAGTGGCAGGAAATCGTTCACTGGATGTATTTTACTCCAACTGCCGTGATTTATGCAATGAAAACACAGGTAGTGTTGAGGAGAATGCTCTTTTTTTTTTTTCTTTTTTTTTCTTCCTTCTTTTTTTTGCCATCTCACAATCTTCAGGATCCAAGAAGTGCTAAAAGCACAGCAAGGGTTACAGTTATCCCAACAGTGATAACTTAATTGCATCTGTCGGCCTCCCTCTTTGAACTTTGAACTGCTGGTTTGTGGCATCATGGTCCAAAAGGATTTAGATCTGACTTTTGTGTGGCTACAATAAATTATACCCAAGTATCTGAGCAATGCCTGGAATCTTATCTTGAAGGCAGGATGAGGCATCTCACTTAAGGGATGGTATAAATTTGGAATACAAATCTTTCCGGGAGCTAGCATTTCAGACCAGGTAGGAAAGATTTTGCTTTTCCTTTGCAATAGGTTGAATTATAAGAAACTCCAGAATATGTAAATGAACTCATTGATTTCCTGAAATATTTCCTGAAAAAGTGGCTCCTGAGAATAGCTTAAAGATATGACTAAAGAAATCCGTGAAGTCAGAGGCTGAGGTGTGAAGTACCTGGATCCATTTGGACTCCTTGGCCCTTTCCATTGTTTGTAAATAGTTTTATACATTTTAATGTGATGAATAAAGCTGTAATAGTCTGAAGGCAATTACAGCTTTCATCATTAGTCGGTCTAAGTGAAATGTAACCCACTGCTTGATTACTGGCTTTGTGTTTAAAATTGGTGGTTAGATTTTACAGTTCCGACAGTCTCGGCCTGAATTTGTGGTAACTGAGGTAGTTCTGTTCACGGTTTTGAACAATTCTGAGCTGTACCATTTCTTTTCCTGTTAGTACAGTGACAAACTTAGCTCAAAATGTGAGTCTTGATGGTACGTGTTACGCCTTCACGGACAGTCCTAAGACAGCTCCAGAATTAGACATTATTTTGCCAATGGACATAAGCAGCCTTTTAGCTGTGCACCTGACAGATGTGGTAAGTTCAGCTTTAGATGCTTCAGAATATTGTTGGGTTTTTTTCTTTCAGTTTATGTCTAATTACAGTTTTCTGGCACGGCCTGACTCTCATCTTGCTCTCAATGTGAGTCCCCAGATGGATCCCTGGATTTTCACTGGCTTGTTCCTACAGACAAAGCTGGCCTGTGCCATGCCAACTTTCCGATTATCCGGGGCCCAATTCAGTTATAGATGTTTCAAACCAGCCTAATTCTATTACCTGCCAATCTCTGCTGCTGCCAGCGGATAATTAGTCCTTGAAGATTCATCTTGCCCTTCTGAAAAATTTTGCTGCCCACACTGTTACATCTCTTGATCTTGCCAATATATTACTGTGGGGATGCGAGAGTGCCTTTTAGTTGCCTATTGCATTTTAGCCATGATTAATTTTAGGCATGTTCTTGGGTTGTGCAGGTTGGGGGTATGTGGGGCAACTCACATTTTGAGCCACTAATTAAGTACTAAGATTGCTTTTCTTGGTATTCTAGCCTAGTAAGAGGTGCTGAAATAATGGAGATTTTTATAAAATATTGTATATTATGGGCAGCTTTTGGCAGAATAACTCAGGTTTCCCACATCCGTGCACATATTGACTTAATTTCTTAGCTGCTAATGGCCGTCTACTTGTCTTTAAAGTAAAGGATAAATTAACCTAAATGTCTCACATGCAAATAAAGACTAATGGGACAGGTTTAGACCTCTTTTACATCTACCCAAAGCGACCAGGGTTGCATAAGTGCAAATGGGGGCAGATTTGCCCCAAAACGTGTGCACTGCCCATAACGACGCTTCCCTTTGCTTGGGTGGTGTGGAATCAAGGGACTTGTGCTGGAAAAATTGAATAAGAGGCCGACATTTGTAACTTAATTCCGGCACATGGCTCTTCATGTTTTCCTCCTGCTTCTTGGTGTAGCCCTATGCAAAGCGAAAGAACACATCAAAGTGACACAAACGGCGTAACAAACAAAAAAAAAAATCTGTCTGCAGAGTCCCGCGGCAGCTGGTGCTCCCGCATGGTTCCCATTAGGGTCCGGAGAGCGCTGGGGCTGGACCACCGCGGGAGAAAGAGCCGAGGGGACACGGGGAGCGTTCCCATGCGCGGCGTGAGACGGGCACCTGGGTCAAATTAATGCAGGGCTTATCCACTGTGAAAATTCACAGGGTTTAATGGCCCCTCTTACCTGTGAAGGGGTGGTCTAGTTATAGGACTCCTGTTCAGAGCCCGATGTGGAGGGGCGGATTTCAGGCTTTTGTGTTAATGTTAATGTTAAAGGTCAAACTCTATAGTAAGAGGCAAACAGGTGGGAGTCAGCGTACAGCAAACAGAAAAATACAGCAAAGGAATGAGATCCTCAGTTTTCAGTCATTTTTTGAGTTTTGAAAAGCAACTCGGGTGTTCCCAAATCTGTTTTCAAAAGAAAACTGTTCTTATGGCAATGAGGAAAAATTATGCAGTGTATTCCTGCCGTATTTTGCAGGTTTATTTTATTCTAGAGAAAGGTAACGATAGGTGTGTGGTGTCCCTACTTCTGTGTACTTAGTTTAAAGGCTTTTCCCCTATTTACATCTTAAACTATGCAATGGCACTTCTTTATAGTAAGGTTCTCTATTTTCTCAAAGTTTGGTCACTCTGTGTCTTCCTTTGATGTCAAAATATCAAAGAGGATTGTGCTGTACTTAAAGGTTCTTCACCAAGGACCCAGCAGAACCCGTAGAGAGGACCTACCCACTGGCAAAATAAAAGCTTGGCTGTATCATGGAGTTTTAAGAACCCACTTCAAATCCCTCAACAGTCCCATTATCCGTCCGGCACGGGGAGAGGCAATCAGCAGGTTGCCAAGCTCTGATGCTGCAGTTAAAATAGCTACGGATTAGGGTTTGTTTGTTTGCTTTATCCATGCATTAGTCTTTGATAACAATGCCACAAACAAGGCTGGGCTTGTCTTCTATATGGAGATGGATGAACGGGCTGCCTCCCAAACAAGGCAGGAATTCGACCAGATAACGGGAGGGAAATCAGAAAGTAACTGGAATTTTTACAGGGATGCTTCAACACTGTAGGTATCTCCTGGGGTGGTTGGGCTGCTGGCCGGAGCAGGTCCCTGGGCTGGTGCTGGCACTGCTGGAAGAGCCATGGGTACCACGGCATTCCCAGCCAGATCCCCAGCATCCCAAAGAGCTGCGATGTGGCCCGTGTGGCCAACAGCAAACTGGGCTGGGATGTGGTGCCACTGCTTTATCTGTGGTAATAAGGCAGCAACTTTGGGGCTGTAGGAAGACCGTTTTCTTATTGGTACATGTAAAGCAAAAGTCTTGCCAATAAGGTTTAACACCTATTAAATATCATACTTAATCTGACATTTGCATAATAACCCCCTGTCAGTATCTCAGAGACAACATTTGATTTTTCTTTCCAGTTTTCAATGAGTGTCAACCCACCCATACAAAAAGTAGAAATGAGGCAGAGGGACAGAGGAAATGAAGCAGTTCCAATAAAACAGTGATCTAAATAAACTGCTGAGTTGGAGGGTAGGCAGAAAAATCTAAATAAATAGATTCTCCTTTGGAAGAATAAAGATTTGAGGATTGTAAATTACTACTATTTAATATAACTCAAACCCCAGCTTGAACATTGAAATCTGTAACTGCAGATAGAAACATATAAAGTGGTAAGTAATGATTAATGAATGTGTAATTGCCCAGAAATTGACTCCTAAAGAGAGCGCTACAGCATCACCACTGCTGCAGTATAGGAAATTTGGGAGGGAGGAGAATTATACAAATAAAAATCCCAAAGGAAAAGAACGAAGCAGACATGACAACAGCTGTGGAGAAAATACTCAAAATAACACTAGAGGGATATGATATGTGGATATACCACATGAATAAAATACCACTTGGGGGTGTAGGTTGTTTTTTTTTTTCCCAAGATGTTGCTTTGCTAAATCATATGGGCAGTTGCAGAGTGCATAAAACACAAGGTACAGCCTGCTAAAGGCAACGATGATATGATATTAATCCTTCTGGTACTTCTCCAGAGTGTCTGGAGAGCCTTCACTTCTTGCTGATGAGAGTCTAACGGACACCAAGGAAAGAGGAAGCTGCATCTCTCTCCATCATGGACCGTGTGTGCGTGCCGCAGGGTGGCCTGGCCTCTCAAAACCACGTCACCAACCTGATGGTCTGAAGAAAAGCATCCACCTTACAGAAAGACAGTGTGTTAAGAAGAGCGCTGGTGAGTTTTACTTGGATCAGAAGTGATAAATTGTCATGTAGGCACTCAAAAATTAACTGTTTTTGTTCTACCAAAGACTCCCAGCTACTGTAAAATGTCTGATGCAGCTCTGCTGACTTCAGGGAAGCTGTGCTAATGTGTGCCAGCTGAGGATGCTGGTGGCAGCGATGAAACAGGACCGAGAAAGATAGTTTGAAAGTGGAGTAACATAAAAAGAGACGATAATGAGGACACCAAATAATCTGATGTGTGGTAAGAGGACAATAACGTCAAGATTAAACAACTTGCTGATTGATATGCCTGATTCTAAGCATATTATTTTCAAAATTGATTTAAATTTTCTAGGTACCACTTCATCTCTCTTGCTGTGGAAATCAATCTATGCCATTTTTCTCCTTCTCTAGCCTCATTTTTCCTTCTTTGTCCAGCATTATCAAACCATGCCACAAACTCAATTAGGCTGTTGTGATGCCAAAACCTGCAGTCCTGGCAAAATGTATCATGCAGCATATCTAGGTAAGTGAATTAAAAGAGCATCTGAGCAGGTATCTGGTGTGTGTCACGGTTCATTCTTCCATAATAAACTACGTTCCCCTTCCCATTCATTTGTCAATCATAGTAACTAAAGATTATTATTTGCTGTACATACGTGACACCAGCAATTTGCAAAGTCTGTTGGCAAGAAAATCGGGTTAGAATGACAGAGTGAGAAATTAAGCAGAAGTCTGATGTAATTAGCTGCAACAATCAGTGCTCTAATTTCTGATTTATTGTTTCCTGTTTTCCTGCTGCTTTCAGTCCATGCATACTGTATGTGCTTCATATAGGTCAAACAATCGCCTTATCAGTCCTGGCAAACCAAGAGGTCAGAGTTAACAATATTTATTTAAACATGCAGGATGCTTCCCACTGCAATTAGGAAATAACTATTACTAATAGGTCTTTGGCTCTATTTCCTCATTTATACAACTTTGTAAAGAAATAGAGGGGAGACAGAATTCAGATTTTGGACTTCTTCATAGATATTTCTTGCAGACAGATTTACTTGACCAGTAGCCTTTGGTTTTGTTAAACTGGCCACATTGAATTCCACCCAATGACAGTCTGACAACAAGATATTGATGTGGAATATTTACATGTATGTATGTCAGTTTAATAGCAATGTGGTATATTTTGCATTATTTAATGCCAGATCTTAAAAAAAAAAAAAATAATGTCTTTTTCCCTCTGAAAATCAATGCCAGTTTTGCTCTTGACTCCGGTGGGGTTATGACTTGCCCCCATAAATTTGTTCTGGCTGCCTTTTTTCACATTGTATGGACTTCAAAGTCTCTGGATGAGCAATCCAGGACTGTGCATAATTTACTCCCACACAGTTCTCGCAATTCCGGTAGGAATTCACGTGACTGGGTGTTTTGTTTGGAAATCTGCACAGTAAATTTTGCGTCTCACCAGAAATACTCAACACCTCAGGTAACAGGCACACTGTCAGAAAATGTGAAGCTGGGAGAGACCCTCAGAGGTCCCCTAGTCTGGCCTCTGAATTATTCCTAAAAATAAACTAGAATTAAACCATTCCTGACAGAAAGCTGGCCTAGCCCATCCTTTTAAAACTCCAGACGTGGAGATCCCACAACCTCCTCATGTAATCTCTTTCCCTGCTTACTCCAGCACCCTTACGGAGAGATAACAGGGGGAAAATTCCAACCCAAATACCCTTGTTGCAAATTAACCTCACTACTTAATTCCCTTCTTATAGCAGACGTAGAGAGTAATTTAATATCTTTTTTTCTTTGCAGTAGACTTTTACATAGTTAAGTCATGTCTCTTCTTAGTCTTTTCTTCTCTAAAATAATCCATTGTAGCCCTTATTCCTTGAAATCCACATTTTCTTGACCTCTGATTTTTTATTTTTTTTTTTTTGATCTGTGCTGAACCTTGTCCAATCTGGCTAGAGCCATTGCAAACCCAGGTGCTGCACGTACAGCTCTTGTGTTTATGTTTCCCATTGTGCTGTTTGCTTTATTGGAACTGTTAAGATGCTTTTGACTCGTGTGATACACTACAACATCCAGCTCCTTCTCTGTAGGACTGCTATCTGGGCACGGGTCGTTCCTCATACGGTATTTGTGAAGCTGATTCTTCCTACTTACATGTTTTATTTGCTTTGATTGGATTGCTTTCTTTTTATTACAGCCTCCTTCTCCCATTTGTCTTGCTTATTTTGAATTCTAACCTTCTCCTCCAAAATGCTTGCGCTCCTCCCAGCTTGGTATCGTGTAAGAATTTAATAAACTCACTGCCTGTTGGACCACCCAGGGCATTAATGAAATGACTGCACACTAACAGGCTCAAGACAGATTTCAGTAGAACCCTGGTTGATAGAGCCTATAAACATGCTGTTTTCCAGTCTCTTCTGCACCCTCGTTGCAGTAGTGTCAGGTAGAAAAGTTATTTTCCTGTTTTGTTTGTTTGTTGTTTTTTTTTCTTCAATAAGGTTAATATGTATGCAAAACATATTGACTATTTTAATGAAGTGAAGATAAGTACATAACTTTTGGCTCTTACTTATTACTGCTTAATCTTTTAAGTGCTTAGAAATAGACATGTTGTTTATTTTTCCATGGCCTGAAGTCAAGCTAAGCCTTCCGTGGTTCCTTGGCTCTCCCTTTCCCTGTTTTTGGGAATAAGCACCCGGTTTGTCTCTTCCTGGTGCTCCAGAACCTTGACCTGTGCAGTCTCTCTAATTTCTGATGATTGTAGGATTGCTCCACCACTTAAATATCTGTATGAAGTCCTGTATAACTTACTACAACCTGAGGTTTTACCTGTTGTTGTCAATGTTAATCACAGACTACTTTTGAAAATTAAAAGAAAAAAAAATGGATTAGGACAACTTAGAAAGTAAAGCTTGGACTTAAATAAGGGGAATCTCTGCATGGATGGAAGATGGTGGAAAACTTCAGAGTTTGGGTATTACTGATCTATTTGAACTATTTTTTTATAACCAAACTTTAATGATTTTCTGTTTTGAGCTTTTTAGTTTGAATGAAATAAAAAGTGCCTCTTACATCTATTTACTGGTTTCTTGTGCGTGTCTCTCCTGTTACTATTCCTGGGTTACCCTGTGTCTCTCTGTAAAGGCTCCCGTGTGGACTGAAGGTTGCACTAGCAGGATAAAGTTTTTTTCTCCATCTGAAAGGAAATTACTGGCAATTCAGACGTTATAAGTATTGTTCTCTGTACTTTATTTATTTTTTTTAATTTAATTTTTAAATCCTTAATTTTATTCCTTTTTTTTTTTTTTCATAATTACTCTTCTCCTTGAAGTACACCACACAGCCTGGGTTACAAAGCTAGAAATGAAAGTTGCCCAACAGTTTTGCTCAAAGTTCTGTAATATGGATGAACACATGGGCTGAGAACTTCTTTATGAGCTCACATTGCCCAGATTGAATTTTTCTTTTGGCTGGTTAATATTCCCTTAAGGTTTGATCTTGTTGCTGTTACTATCAATGGGAAATCTCTCATTAAGTTAAAAGGGTGTGGAATCAGGTCTTAAAAAAATGGTATTGAAACATGACATGGTTATAAATGCTAGTAAAACTTGCAAGAGGGATCCTTCAATGGCCCTGAGAACTCAGGGCTGACCCACACCAGCATGTGCTTTCTGAAAAAGGGTAATGTGCTGAAAAGTCGCAAAATCCTTCCCCGTTCCCCGTCCTCCTGGAAGTTAAGGGAAGTGTGGAGGAAACTCGTGCACTGAGGATGGATAACTGCCCATGGAGCATGTGTGTTTGGCTGGATTCCAGCACACATTCAGGAGCTTTCTAAGACACCTTGAAGGCTGGGGTGGGGTGCAGGTGCCCATCCCCATTCCTGGGCTGGGATGTGAGCGGTGACAATGACCAGACCTCAGACTGGAAGATGACCTGAGCAAGCACCAGGAAACCCACCCAGGCAATGAGGGAGACGTTGTACCTTCCAGTCTGTACAGTGAAAGAGGACTCTGGAGGACTCCAGAGGACCCCTGGAGCACAACAGACTCACAGTTTAGACACACAGATACAAGGCAAGCTCAAGTGGTGCTTTAGCTTCTCTTTTGGTCTACTCTAATGAATGATATCTTCCAGCATTTCTGGGTGTTTCTGATTGACCGTCGCTACCTAGGAATGCTTATGATTTTGGAAACTTATTAGTATTACTTACTTCTCTTGCATATCAAAGCCCTTGATAAAGATGAAGAGCCTAATTCATCATTACTCACACATCAAAGTTTGGTTAAAAAGGGATAGCACAACTAGGAGTTAGTTGTCAAACTGCATGTTTGCAGTTTGTGCGTGTGTGAAGGTACTGTGGGAAAATATCACCGTGCTGCTTTGCTGGTTATCCCTGAAGGATATAGGAATATATCTTAAACTTTCCTGGGACCACAGACTAAAGCACTGTAAGAGCCCATATACAGCTGTTTTTATTCCCTGTGACTGACAGTTCTTTACGAATTGACATCTCAGCCAAATGTTCAGCCAACATCAATCGTGGCAGCTTCCTACGAGCCAATTTACAGCACCTTACAGTAGGTGGAGAGAGCTGTAGGATATCACAAAGATAAAAGGCACACTGATATAAAAAGAAGTCCTTTTCCCCTATCAGGCTGGTCAAAATGAAAGGAATTGTTTTCTGCAAAAAGAGTAGCCTCTTGGCCGAAAAGCACTTTTGTCAGGAAAATCATTGCCAAAACCCCTCCTTATGAATTTAAATTAGTTCTATAGTATTTTTTAACACCTCTGTTTCAGTTTCTTCATAATGCAATGGTTTATGGCTTTGGGCCTCTTGTTCTCCACCGTCTTTGCTCCCCAAAACTGAAAGCCCTTACATTAGGTAAGAGCTCATTAAACGGAGAAATTTAGAAATGCGCGTTATCAAATTATAACTTCTACAAGGCATTCCTGTGACATTTGTCACTTCTAAAAAAAAGGTCAGAGGTTACGTAGAGCAAAACCTGTGAACCTGTCTAAGAGCTTCTGCTTAAGAGCCCCGTGGGTCCGGTGGAGTCGGGGTTTCTTGCTTGGACACAGGCCAGGGAAAGAAGTCAGAATACAGAGTGTCATTGTCACCAGAGACTGTAATTTAAAAAGGACAAAGATCCACAAATACTAACATCAATTGTGTCCTAACATTCAACTGACCAAATCTGTAGCATTTTTACTGCCGTGGACTAAAAGCCCTAAGAATTAGTATTTTGGCTTCCAGTTAAAAAAACAAAGAAGCACTTACGAGTTGCTGGCCCCACTGTATTTATGCCCTTGGTTAAGGTTGAAGCTAAGCACATGCTTCAATGCTCTGATGAATTAGTAATATTTTTTATAAGAGAAATATAAAAGAAATAAGTAATTTATAAGAGAAATAAGTAATTATTTCAGCAAAATTAACAATTTCCATTCTTAGCCAATTATTTGCAGCAAATGTAAATCTAATGTGACATTTTGAGTATGGCAGTTACATTGAAAGTTCATGGCTGATAATCATTGCCCAGATTATTAATTCTGGACATTAGTTTAATTTTCTACAGTTTCACAAAAGTGTCAACCCAACAGTGTTACGGTCTGCAACCATCCCAATATTTACGTCTACCAAATTTTTAGTGGACAAGTTTTTGGGGATTTATTTTTTTTTTCACCTGAAAGTGAGTTAATCTTGCATATTTTCTCCAAAATAATCAGTGCTAATTTTCCTCGCCAGTTAATTTGGGGGACAGAAAATATAAGGTGGGCTCAGTCCCCCTTGTTTGATAATTTAATACCGATATTACTTAGGTTATTAGTTTTACTGGTAAATCAAGGAGCAAGTTGCCGGAATCCAGCTGTGACCCCAGGGCAGGAACTTTCTGCCGGCTGTCACCTTCTGACAGTTGGGGCTGTTAATTACCTCCAACAGCCGGAGCACAAGCACCTCTCTGTCTGCCAGCTGGCAGCCCCTGCCCCGCGCTGGCAGCCTGCGAAGATTTAAAACCTGTAACAAAAGGCTGCTATGTAAACAGTTTATTGTATAATACACAATGGCAGCGCTAGACCCACACCAGGAATCAAAGGCAGCCCCTGGGCTCCTGAGGTGTTCAGGTTGGACCCGCTGGGAGCCCACCATCGCCCCGTCCCATCAGGGGGCCACAAAACATGAAGTCCCAAGCGAGCCCTCCTCAGGCTCTGAATCTGGAGATAGAATCACAGAATGGTTTGGGTTGGAAGGGACCTTAAAGCCCCCCCAGTGCCACCCCCTGCCCTGGACAGGGACACCTCCCACCAGACCAGGTTGCTCCAAGCCCCCTCCAACCTGGCCTTGAACCTCTCCAGGGATGGGGCAGCCACAGCTTCTCTGGGCAACCTGGGCCAGGCTCTCACCACCCTCACACCAAACAAGTTCTTCCCCACATCTCATCTCAATCTCCCCTCTTTCAGCGTCAAACCCTTCCCTTTCATTCTCAGGCTCCCCTCCCTGACCAAGAATCCCTCCCCATCTCTCCTGGAGCCCCTTGAGGGACTGGAAGGGGCTCTAAGGTCTCCTCGGAGCCTTCTCTTCTCCAGGCTGAACCCCCCCAACTCTCTCAGCCTGTCCTCACAGCAGAGGGGCTCCATCCCTCCCAGCATCTCTGTAGACTCCACTCCAACAGGTCCATGTCCTTCTGGTGTTGGGGACTCCAGAGCCCAATCAAGTGCCTGAATTGTTGCAGTGCCATTGGACTATATCAATTGCTTTAACACGGGAAAACAACACAGCACGACTTTAATTGCCTGGTGATGTGCCAGTTAGCAGCCTAGAGGAACTGCAAAAATCACCTCTGAGCTTTTCTTCTCAGAAAACACATGCAGGCTTCATAAGCATGTCCTCAGATCCCTGAAAAGGGAAAGGACCAAGAAGTGGTTTGGTTTTCAGCTTCTGGAAGAAGTTATTTCATGTCTTTACTTGTCAACTGTTTAAGTTTAGAAAACTGAGCCATCCTAAGCAAGGGTCAAAAATGGTACCCAAACCCTTTTGATAGCTTCAGCTGAGGGATTCAAGCCCTTGCTGAGAGGCAGAGTTGAGTCACGATCAGTCCCAAGCCTGAGAAAGTTCAAGTCTCCATCACTCTTTTGCCTGGAGAGCAGCCCCATAATTTCCAGGTGAGCTTGGACCACTGCAGCCCTAGAACTACAAAACTGATGAAATCAAAGAGAGCAAGAAGGACCATAACCATGGACCAGGATGAGACAATCTTCCCTGGCAGGGTGGTCATCTGGATCGCACCCCTTTCCTCTGTAACGCTCCAGTATTTTACGTGCTGGCTGCTCGGTGCAATAAGAACAGAAAATTATATATAAGTTATATTTTATATATAATAATTATATATAAATAGGATAGGAATTTGTGGAGTTTTACAGGCCTGAGG
>JAHREE010000354.1:1436873-1467637 GCA_033628505.1 Tringa tobata | reverse complement strand
TGCTACTAATAGCGGTGAAAACACCAGCAAACTGGACTTAGTCCTCAGAACAATATGGGATTAGTATTTTCAGCAAACGTAAATAGAAACGTACAAACTCTTCATTGCTGGCATAGCTCCTTATCAAAATTTCCTGGTTCAGCTAAAGAAAACCCAAAAAGTGCTTAGTGGTATAGGTTAGTGATAGTTTTTTGTCAGTGTTGGATTGATGGTTGGACATGGTGATCTAAAAGGTCCCTTCCAACCTAAACAATTCTATGATTCTAAAATGTCAAGAGACATCCTGATATCACAAGAGTTGAGGCAGGGATGGTATTTTCTCCCTGAATACAGCTGAGGGAACTCACCCAGGTTCCTTCAACTAGGGGCTGAGCTCAGGATGCTGTGGAGGTCTCAAAGGGTGCCTCTGCCACATGTTGGCTCCTTGCTCATTGGGAAGATCCACACATCCTGGCATTGGAAGACCTTCCTGGGGTGAATAACCAGATAAATGTGCCTTCAAGCCGCATTAATCAGAATATTTGTAGCCATACACTCCAAGGTTATGGCATTAATAGGAATTGTCAGTTGTCGTGTGTTACTCATTGCAATCTTTAACATACATCTTGGCACTGATGCTTTCTCTATGGTTTTAAGCAGTGTTTGAAATGAGATCTTTATTTTTTATTGGTGTCTTGGAATTTAGATCTGCAGAGCCCGGTTTGGCCACCTTGCAAACACCAGAGTTTGTGCTGCAACTACAATCAAAATGCATTTTAAATCAAAATGCGTTTTAAATCAAAATGCGTTTTAAATCAAAACGGACTTGAACATGACGTTCCTAGGCTGCCAGTGTTGATAGACCTTCCCCTTTCTCCCCAGCTCAGCTACTTTGAAGACCGGCTTTGAAATCATTTGTTTGAAATAGTTTATGCCATTAATAATTTCTTAATTGATGATTGTTTAGAAGGGCGAGAAAATAAAGATGGGCAAATCAAAATCACTTGAGGCTACTTGGGAATCAGGAAAATGCAACACTCCATAGGTAGAGTTGTCAGAAGGCAGAATCCTGACGACAACTGGGAGCTCTGGAGCCAAGTTGACCTATGGAAGATATGAAGATCTAGAAAATGTTGGTCCCAATCCTGCCCTGATCTTCCCGACAGTATTCCAATATGTTATTGTTAGACAGAAACTAAGGGTTCTAAGTTTTCAAAGGACTCTCAGATGCTGATAAGACTGTTAAGTGCTGCTATTAATGCCTTCTTTATTAGCAATTGTTAAAAAAGCAGGAATACAAGCATTGTGAAGAGAGTGAGTTTTGCCCTGTGCCTCAGTTTCTCCGTAGAGTGTGTGCATGGTTCTCAGCAGATCTCTATATCTGACTTTCGCGGAGTTGAAACAACTTGATGGTATTGAAACCCCTGATAAACAGTCAGACTCTGAAAGGCATACGGTTGTGTATATGTAGCTGCTTTGTACAATAATCTCATAAATTACTCCAAATGTCTCTCGATTAATCTTGAGCCAAATTATCTTCAATCATTTGTTGGCATATTTCTTGCTTCATGGGACCTAGCAGTGGTGATAAAATAAAAGCAATATCAGAAAGGAAACAAATTTACAGTGAGTTTGGTCTCCACACTGCTTTTAGGAATATGTGTCAAGGTCCCATTACCCCTGTCTATTCGTAAAGCATGGCACAGATGAGGAGAATATATATTTCCACTGTGTTTTTCCCAGACAGTTCCATTACAACCAAAACCCTGCTGCTTTCTCCCTGCTACAGGAGTCCTCCTCAAAACCCAGGATCAACCCAGTGTTCAAGAAGAAATTCTAGAAGACAAGGATACACGTCCTCTTCGTTTCACTAATTTTGCACTAGATTTCTAATTTATGTCATTTTTTGCCCAGTAGGAGTTTCACAAGAAGACAGTTGCATTCTTTAAGGTGACTGACCATGTACTTCTGCTGAAAGATTTCTTTTTTTGCCTTTTCCCCACATTCTCTAACGCCCATAACCTTTACTTGACTTGCCCAAATTTTCCTTGCCCTCTGAAAGGCCTGATCATGTGCTGAAAAGTCCCGTTTTCCACTGTAAGCCTTTGCAGATATAACCAATTTAGCAGATTTTTTGGGTGAGAAGTTTCATTTCTTGCCCTTGTCCTCCAGGTAGGTGCATGGGGCGGATCTCAGCTGTGTGGGACCGGAGCTGTACATGCTCCAGTGGTCCCCTCCTGCTACAGGTTGTGCATTAATGAACCTTAATGACCTGCTGAGACAGTGGGAGGAAAGGGTAAGGGGGCCAGAGCAAGAATTAGCACATTAGCAGTTTCAACCATAAATAGGTTATCTCTATAAACTAAATTAAAGTTCAGTGCTGAAGCATTAAGTACTTTATTTTGCCTTTTTAAGTACTAAACTTTTCTGTTTGGAGCTTATAAAAGCTCACTTGGCATAAAGAGAAAGGAAAAGCTGAAGGTCTGTGCCGTGGAATAGGATGTTTCTCTACTAAAATTAGAATTAAACCTAACCCAGAGGTGCCAGAGGCTGGAGCTGGGTGGACAACCGACCATGGGGATGTTCCCCTCTGACCTGCCCAGGGCAAGGGACTCTGCTCTCAAGTGGGAGCTGCAGGTCAGGATGGCTCCCTCGTTTTCTGTGCTTAAAGATATATCTAAAGCTAAGAAAGTCATCAAAAATGCCGAAATTGCTGAAATTTCAACAGTGTGCCATTCTTCTCACTAAAATCCCCAAAGCGTGGAGTGCAATGAGAAAAATAAGTCGTGGCACCAACTCAAAGCATGAAGTGGAAATTGTAGCTACAAGAAACGGAAATAATTCCAAAAGGAATAATTTTCCAAAGCTATTGTTCGGTTAACAAAGACAAGAAAAGAACCTGACAGTCAGTGAAAGGGAAAATTACTGCTGATTTTTTTTAATTTTTTTTTTTGAGGTCCTTTGTAACATTTTATAGCCCAACATTGATCCGATGTAGAGCACAGGGGTCTGAGCACTGGCACAGCCGAGCAGGCAATAAACCAGAGCTGGGACTGGCAGAGCCAAATAGATGAAACGAGGAAAAAATAGGAACACCTTTTTTTCCTCATTTTGCTGTCGTATAAAGGACAATTTGAGACCGAACCTGTGCTTTATGGAGGTTTAACGCCCCGTCCCAGGTTTATGCACATCTCAAAGGGGGGTTTCCTGGGGCTGAGTGTACCCTGGGGGAACGGGGGGGACACCGGGGATAAAGTGCAGAATATTGATGTGCGTAAAGTACTATATAACGTTCTGACTCACTGAAAGTGAAATACACGGGCCACTGCTCAAAATGCCTTTTCCCTCACTGTTCTAATGTGTTTGCTACTATTTTTTTCTTTTAAAATGCCTAGAGGAAATTCATTTTTATAAAAAATGACAGTTAAGTCTGAGCTTCCTACATCCTTAGGCTGCTGCTTGCGCCCGGGAGAGCCGGCACATGCGGTAGGGTATCTCACAACCAGCCGCTAATTGGGCTCCCTGCAAACACGGCTATTAAGGTCAACGGCACCGAATGAGGTTGAATGAATGAATCGAATTGAATGAATTTAGCTTTAAATCGAGTGGACGCGTGCCCTTCTGCTGCCTGCACACTGCTCCCTTTGCTGCTGGTGGGAGTAAAACAGAATCACGGAATCACAGAGTCACAGTCCGGAATAGCTGTGTTATTATTCATAACACTTATAATATTATTACCCATGCATTTGAAGCTATGCATCAGAAAGCGCAAGGCCCATTCCTTATATATTTTGGATTATATTACACATAACACACGTTGAATTCATCCTTAAGGTTCTGTCTTTGACTTCTTTTCAGTGTATCTAGGTAAAAATGAAACATAAAATTAGCAAGCTAGAAATTACACTATTTTAGAATGCATTAGAATGTTAGAATTCCTGGCCCTTCTGTATTGGGAGGACATATTTCCAGCAGTACCGTGTCCATCTTGTTGACACTGACATAGGGTAATAGAGTATTACTTTCAGCAAGCTGCGTGGGCGTGGGACAAATCTCAGAAGAACCCAACAGCACCATCTCCTTACAAACCCCTGCTAAACTACATGCAATCCTGGCAGCGGCCGCAGAAGCGTCGCTGTTTTTCAGGCTGTTGTTTTTGTGAGTGTCCTGCCAAGGGAGCGTGAACCTCGGGCACGGCTCGAGCTCTGACCATCAAAGTCAACAGAACATCTCCCAGTGCTCCCAAATGTCTGCATTAATAAACTGTGTAAACAAAACATTCCTGGATACCTCACTGGGCCCGAAGCCTTTATGGAACTGTTGCTGATTAAGGAGTCTCTTTACTTAGCATTTGTCTTTCACATTTATTTTTCAAAGTATTTCCGTAACAGGCCAATGTGACTGAAGTTTCCTGACCCTCTGCCAATCACAATATAACCTTCAAAGGAAAGAGATAACCTCCCACTGAAGTAAGCAACAAAGAAACGTTCTTCAGAAGAAAAACCCAGTAAAATTCAAATAGGGAACGCAAAACTGGAGCTGGTTTTGAGAGCCAAGCATTAAGATTAATTTAACTCTTTAATCGGTAGCCTCATAGCAAAGGGGCTGATTTAAATCCCAGTTCCACCAGCCCAGCCGTGCCGCTGGGAGCCAAAGGGGAGCGAGATAAGACCTTCTGTGGCAGACACTTTGAAAGGCAGCGAGGAGCAAGGGTCTCTCAGCTGGGACTGCTGGGTGCTTATCGAACGGGAAGAGCTGAGATAAGCAGGACCCGAATCCCTGCTTGCCTTAGAACTGAGTGAGCGGTGAAGCTCCGGTCCCCAGGAGTATTCTCATACACTGGTATTTATTTTCATACCAAAACCCAATGAAATTTGGAACATCGTGTTTTGTGGTTTTTTTTTTTTTTTCCTTTTTCTTTGAATGAACAATTCCGAATGAACGTGATTTCACAATGATGGAGTATTTTGACTGCATCTTTTTATCATGCTACATCACCTCATGAGCGTGGTCACCCCTACCCCTCGTGCCCAAACCCTTTCCACGGCCAGGTTTTCTGGCTGGATGACATTTTCTTCAGGTGCTGGATGTACCGTATCTCTATCAAAGGAACGACTGCAGAGAATGGTAGAAAGTGCCACGGGAAGTGCTACTCCCCTGGCAGCCCCTACAGCAATGATGTGTCGCCGTTTATAACCCTCTGACAAAGGTGATAACCTCCCCCTAATACACGCAACCAAAACAGTGTTCTCTAGAAGGAAATTCAACTGGCAGAAAATAAAAATAAACTTTTTTTCACGCTTTACACAAGTTTCATGGAAAGAGTAATTTGCACTGAGCACTTTCTTCATCGGTGTGTTTTATTCCTAGATGAATAGCAAAATGATGCTGTTTAACTGTTGAGAAACTCAGCTTGTTCCCAGCGCTACAGTCAATAGCATCACCAAATCGTCACCAGAGGCTTTGTTTGTTTTCAGCATTCATTTTTGCTTGTTTTGTGAGTGGCGTTTACACAACTGCCCAGAAACTCCACCTTTTGGGTTAAAAGCTGAGACTCTTTGTCTTTGCTCCACTGTGGTCAATTCTTTTCTTTTTTTGTTTTGCTTAAATTCTGAAGGGAAATGACTCAGAGTCGGGCTGTGGATGGCCCTTGCACAAAGCATGGGACACAACATCTTCTCTGTTTCTCTGTTTCTGAGCAACCTCCAGGAGCAGGTGTGGAAGACGCGTCCTCAAGTACTGCCCACACCCTCAATATCTACTTGGAGTAGAGGAAAATTAATTAGTCGTCCCCGTTAAAGCCCACCATTGCTTTAACCGGCACCAGCCTTGATTTACAGATGTGAAACCAAGGAAGAAACTGCTGTCCTTCTTACCTAATATTGAGTCTAAGTTTCTAAGCAAAATGCCTTGTTCCTTCTTGTGAACCAAATGATGTTTCGCTAGCTGAAGGCTGGAGGAGGAAGATTGAGCAAACACAGTCCAATAAATGATGGTTCAGGAGTTAAACCATCTTGACCACAGAATCCTTATTGTCTGGGTAATTATTTTCCTTGCTGGAAGTTACCCACGTTTTATTTTGCACATTAGAAATGCAGATTAATTAATTTTTTTTCAACAAACTCCCTCAAACGACTGAATTAACTCAAATTCCCCAGCTCTGTGGCAGGAAGGTTGTCTCATCCTCCAACAGAAGCTGACAAGGCAGACTAAAGCGGAGGTAACAAATACAGTGTTATGACAAATGTTTAAAATTTGATTTGTCCCTGAATTTTTTTTTATCTTGCCCAGCTTTCACAAAGGCCACTTAAAGTTCCGTTTTGGTATTAAAAGCGAGTGAACATGGAAGGAGAAAAGGGGAAGAAATCCCAGCTTGTATCTTTAAAGCTCTGGAATGGTGTAAATTATTACAGTGGTTTCACATTTTCATGGGATCAAGGCAACAACAGTAAGCTCATAAAACAGATACCACTAATTATGCAGAGGAGAAGTCATAAAGTCACTGGTGGAAGCATGTTTTATATTCATGAACACATCATTAAAATTTTAAGACGCACTATCAAATTCTACATTTTAATACTACACCCAACAACATTAAACCCTCCCAACAAGAAAATCAGATTGTTTAATGATCGTGTTTGTCACACAGGTTTTATATGTCTGCTGTTGGAGCAGATGTGGACTTTTCTGTTGCTGGACAGCTTTTATCACTGGACAATTAAAAATAATTTTTATCCAAACCATTTATAGAAAAATTAAATACAACAAAAAGGAAAGAAAATCGCCAAAACGTTACAAATGTTTAATTGCAGAAAAATTTAAATTTAACCAATCACATAAAAACCTTTTTATAGCATTGTCAATTTGTTTTTACTTCTCTTGTATTTTCTTTTTTAATTAAGAAGTTGTTTTAAATTAAAAGGATAGTGATTCAGGCAGGCTACAACCCAGTGTGCAAACGCTAGGTATTTTAAAGGAATCTTTAAATTAAACATGGCTTTAACGTAGCCATTTAAATTAAGGCAAAATCTAATTGGAGGTATTGCAGGTTTGGCTGCTCAGCTGGAACTCTTGGGAGATCGAAGAGGGTTCCTGAGGAGGCCACCGGGAAAATACATATATGAATTTTAAGGCTGGAAATCCTTCAGTGTAGAAAGAGATGCAATAGATGGTAAATAGATGGATTCTTGTCGAGATATCGACAGCACAAGGCGACCTTTTTAAAGCCAGCTCTCATCACCTACAAGAAAGACTCCTGTTTGTGGGTCTGGACAGACAGAGGCAAAAGGCTGAGCCCTGGCACATCCCCACGCAATGTCCTTCCCTCCCACACAATGAGGACGTAGGGACAACGCAGTCACACCACAACGTTCCCCTTCACTCCACAGGGACCTGTGCTGCTCCCAACATTTGGGGCCTCTAGAAATAAATATCCCCCCTAGAAAGAGTGTGCATAGTTAAGAGCATTAAGATTTATTCCTATTTACCAGTGTTGGCAAATAAATATCAAATACTTAACATTGCATGTAAAGGACGTATTTTTAACACATAACAACTGATTTTTGCCAAAACCTTATCAAACTGGTCTATCTATATTTATTTACTATGTGATGTCCAGTTTTTTTAACCATAGTTAAACATTTATCTGACAAAATACTGAGTGAGAGTTTCAATTATTCACATAAAATTGTTAAAGTGAAGGCTTCTGCCTAAAAAAAAAATATCAGTGGCTCAATGTGGCCTAATATTAGGTCTTTTTCTCAACCTTTCTCCAGAGCCAATATTTGGCCTACACTATCTGCCAGCATCTTTTTAATGAGAAGCACACATCTAAAACCTCTCACAGCTCTCAAAATTTAGGAGTAAATATTTTTAAATTAAAACCGTATGCTAAGCAGTGCAGATTTGCTGGTGCAGATGTTATTTTTGGCTCATTTTCTTTAACTGATTCGTAACCAATATACTTCAGCCTACATTTCCACATTTATTATTACTCTGAGTACCGCAGATACAGTGAAAGACATTAATAGCATAATATCTCAAGACACTTCAGGCAGTTTTCTACTTAGTAGCAAAATTACCACTAAAATTCTGTGAATAAGGTATCCTCAGGACACTATAAATAGCAAAAGTGGGGAAAAGAAAAAGAAAATGGAGATAAAGATGACTGAAATAGAGAATGGGACAGGAAGGGCCATTTTTCATTAAATTCTATACTCCACCTATCTCAGGAGGCTCACACAGTCCTCAGGCATTTAATTCCCCATTACACTACGTGGTTCTGCAGCACAGTGTGGTCATGTCAGCTGTCGGGGAGGGGGGTTGATGATACTTCTGCATTCATTCTAATTATTTAGGATTCATAATAATGGCTTTTTTTTTTTTTTTTCTGTTTAAATGCATGGCGATAATCCACAGTGTCATTCTTCTCTCGAGGAAATTGAAGTCTCTGGTGAAAGTCACACAGTTTTCCACAGGCTGCTAATTCCTTGTTAGTTCGGAATTAGTGAATTCTGTGGTTGTGAGGGACCCTGTTGTCAACCTTGTTATATTGGCCAGTGGCTTATTAAAGAATGGATCGTGCATTTTTTCTATAAATTGATCTAATTAACCTTATTCCTTCAAATGTTGGCTGTTCTTGGGATCTTGAACCACATTATCTCAGAAGAACGTGAGTACCTTTTTTGGTTGTGGGAAGAAAAAACACTGACATATTTTTTGCATTTCAAAAATTAGGATCAACTCAAGCCAGGGTTCAGGGTGGACAGTGCAGTGTCGGAAGGCTAAGAGCACAGAGATGCTGCCCAGGCCATTTACAGTGCCCTCTTCAGATATTGTCCTTAGAGACCAAGGCTAGTTTTTTCACAGTTCAAGGATGAACAGATTTTCTTCTTTCAGCCGTGTTTAAATAAGGTGACCAGGTTTTGAGTGTGTGTGATTGTACTGTTCTTACTGTTGTGAGGAACTACTCTGTAAATAAATATTTTATTTTAGCAAGCCAAGATTGAGATTTGAGAATGAGAAACTCCTCAGAAATAGGAGGACAAAATAATAGACTAAAACCCATTAATTACACATGACTCCCCAATTGCACGGGGAGTCTAACAGGGGTTTAGAAAAATGTTTGGATGCTAAAGATCCAGTCCACTAAACATGGACTGATTTTGTGCACTACTAGGGTAAGTTGGCCCACAACTGCCAGACCAAGGCAGTAAACGGCAAACACAGTTTTTGCAGGATCAGGTCTTTTGGCAGAACTGCAGAGGGTTTTCAGATTTCCCACTTTTATGTCTTGAAGCATTTTTGTTTGAGGCCTTTCTGTTATGTTTCGCCAGTTATATCTTAGACCTATATAAGATACTTTCCCATCCTTGATCCTGAAACTGCAGCTTCAGAACTTTTCAAATTTTCTTTAATTACTAGCAAGCTATGAAGTAGAAAAATAAAGTCGTTCTGGGGTTCTTACATCTTTTCAAATGATTTTCCCCAAATTGTGGATGTTTTGCAGAATGTCACATTTTTTTTTGAAAAGAAACAAACCCCAAACCTGCAGGTCATTCATTTTTATTGCCCTCTGGAACAAAACAGAAACATTCAAGTGATGGAAAATGTCAAAACCAGCGTTTTCACTGAATTGTTAAAAAAGTCCTGATAGTTTGGTAAGAAAAGACTCAGGAAAAAAGCCCTGCCTTTTGAATGACATGTTTACAGACTGTCATTTTATAACCAGAAGGATAAATATTTAAAACAGATAATTCCCTTTACCAAATCTAATAATGACACCCTGCTAGAGACACGGGCTAATCACTCAGCAACTAAATCTAGAGGTAATTTACCAGACCAGCTTCATTAAATAAATTTTATCTTGTATATTGCACAAAACCAAACTCTATAATTGGGATTAATTGCTACCTTCATCAGTTTTAGCAAGGTCAAGGATTAAGTAGGCTTGGGGAATGGTCTGACCTTTCATTACGACTCTGCTCCCTCCGAAATCTTTAGCTGTCAAACTCAGAATTGTGGGTTTCACAGGAGATTGCCCCAAAGTAGGTTTTGATGCTGTATGTTATTACCCACGTCTGATTTTACCTAGCCCTGAAATATTCAGAATAGCTGCTTTGAAAAGCAATGTGAAAATAATTTTAAAGCGCAAATTTTTCCATGTTTTGATGTTTTTTGTTACAGAATAGGGACTAAAGTTGAAACATCCACCAAATAAAAAAGAAAAAAAAGATAGAGTGAGATTAATTTTTATGTTTATAGAAAGAAAAGGCTTGAAGTTAATACGGCTAGCTGAAAATTTCATATAAAAACTCTTTTTCTATGGACAAATGGTTTACGCTTTCAACTTTTCATGAAAATGCCCCTAAACAAAACATTTTCAGCCAAAAACTTGTCTGTTTCTGGTTATTTGGGAGGGAGGAGGTTGAGGAAGAATTAAAATTTTACAATATGGGTCTAGAGCTGCTCTTCTGCACTTGGTTATGTATATTTAAGACATATCTCCCTCCTGGCATGATTTGCAACACAATAATGGAGCAATGCTGAGAAACCCACGCTATTGCTCTCCACTTAAATTCCCAGAATTGTCAATCTGGCAGCTCTCACAGCACAGTATTTACATAATTTTTAAATTACAGACAATTATACAAAACCCGTCTCCATCAAAGGGTTGGTTTTCCTTCCCCACCCTCCCCCTGAAGTCGACAGCGAAGCCTCCTTTCTCAGTGGTGGAAACAACGGTTACACTTAGGGAAGAGCCCTGTGAGCTTAAAATCCATGTATTTTCTCTTTTGCCCTAATGCTCTGGTATTTGAGAAAGTATGTGGGTCATGGGGATGCTGTAAACAGTAGCTGGGAAGGCTTTGATGGGAAGCGCTGTTCAGGGAGAGGGTATGGAGGGGATATTTATAGAACGGTAAGAAATAAACAGGTAACGACAGATTTTTGGGGTTTGTAAAACTGCAGACTCACATGACTTGAGACGGAAAGAGGTTTACCAGGAAAATTATTGATGAGTTTGGGGATTTTTTTGTTCTTTTTTTTTTTTTTTTGGTGAGGGAAAATCAGCATTTTCCTAAACGACTGTAAATTGCAGTTGTCAAACAAGGGAGCGCGGTTCCCCCGCTGCCTCCTTTCTGCTGCCATCAGCCCCTCGGCCCCCTGAGAACGACATTCTTCACAGCCCTTGGCCTGAGACAACCCAGGGCTGCCCTCATCTGCCACACTGGCACTGGGAAATTTTTTCAAAAGAACAAATTATTATTTTTTTTAGAGATGGAGGGACGGACAGATGGAGGGACGGACCCAAAGAGGAGCGACTTGCCCCTCGTTTCCCCTCAGACGGCCCCGTAAGAGTGTGCGTGCCTACATGTGTGTAACACACAGTGCTTAGGTGTGGGTCCACGGGCACACACATGTGTTGCGACCGGTGTAACTGGGAGACTAACGACTGAGGGAGAGAACTTGATTGTACTTTCTATACTTTCTATACTTTTATAGAACAATTCTCAAACGCCTTTCGTTATAAAAAGCTAAACCCAAACCCCTTTTTCTTTCGCTAAAGCAGCTGCTTGTAGAAAAAAAAAAAAAAAAAAAGCAGCAAACCAACCCAACCCAGCAACTTTTCTTGGCTTTTCCTGCGGGATCAATGCTCAGCTGCTCTTCTGGGGATGAATAACTAATGCCCACGGTGCCGCGCGGCAGCGGACCTTGCCCCGCGCTGTAGCCAGCCAGCGAAAAAGGGCTGCATCTGCTTATTCTCAGGCATTAATACAGCTAAAGGAATAAGACATCAGAGGCCTGCGAATGAGAAGGTCTTTTTAAATTTACAAAGCATTTGCTCCTGAATCCACCTCAGCCAGTTTGGGGAAAGCGCTTTTGGCACCAAGTCACCCTTCAGGGAAAGACTGATAATGATCACTAAAGACATACTACGGGCTCCTGCCTCGCTCACTTCAAAGGCCTTCTCTCTTAATCAACATTAAATCATCATTTTGCCTTGGATACAGGGACAGCTGTGCACAATCTATTTGTTTTAAAACAGATTAGGAATGTTTTTTTCTGCCAGAGCATAAGCTGCACGATAAATGTACTTTAAAGACGTAACTAGGAAAAACATTGCTCCCTTCGTTCGCTAGATCCCGATACTAGCTGAGAACACACAACATCCTCCCGGGGCTGGATCCGGCTTTGGCAATCACCAAGAGCACTGGGGAAATACGGGGAGTTAAAAAAAATCCAGTCTGTGTTGGTTTCATCTGTGCATCCCAGTAAGATAGTCTCTAACCAGCGATAGTCACGGAAAGCAGGGTGGGACCTTCTGGACCTTCTGCTTTCTTCCTCCTTTTTTTTTTTTTTTAACCTTAGCGTTGCCCTATTTCATCCCCTGACAGTCTCACAAGGTGACAACAAAGGCCTTTTATTACCCAATTAAAAGCCGATAGGCAGATAGTTGTTAAGTAATTAAGCGCCTAAATTATAGGGGGGAAAGTCCCTCCTCTAGATCCATACTGGAGATATTTTTCCATAGCTGCTACACATCTCTCTACCAGCTGGTTTTCTTACACAACACAAATGCACTGACATGCACAGGATTTAAAAGAAAAGTCTAGGAAAGAAAAAAAAAGGCATATTTCCAGACTAGGACAGTATGTATGTATGGAAAACAGTGGTTCCAGCAAACATTTTTGAGAGTCAAAATGAGTATCGAACGGAACATAATTCCCAGTCCAACTTTGGGGTGAAATGAGCTACTCAGTCTCTGAATGTGTAGAGAGCATATGGATAATGGAAGACTGTAAGGAGTCCTATTGTCCACTTTTTAAAAAGATTTGAAAAATTACAATGGGCATATAAAAATTTTACAAAGAATATGTCTCACAATAAGAAAATTAGAATGTTAAATTTTTATTATTTCTCAAAAAAGGCTAAGAAGATTGACAGGCAACTTGATTGTATGACACCAGTTTCTTCATGGAGAGAAAACAACGTTTCTCATCCTTTACATATTAGAGAAATTCAAAATGAGTTTAAGAGAATGGAAGCCGAAATGAGAGAAATTAAAATAAAAAATGAGGTCCAGCTTTCTAAGAGGGACCAGCAGAAAAATCTGTCAAATGATAGATTTTCTGCACTCAGTCCCTCTTTTGCTGTCTTTAATCCCAAACTAGCCAGGCTTTCTGGGGTGTGCCTTAACCAAGCACTTTAATTCAAATTGTGTTCCATCCCGGAGGAGCCAGAAGAAACGTGGTGTCTTCCCAAAGGGGATTATGTGAGTGATGGGGATCTACCAGCCCCTCAGCAGCCCCAGTGTCCCTCTCCAGTCCTTGGTTCCCACCGCATGGCCAGTGTTTTCCTGCTGGGAACATAAAGCAGGGACTGGCACAGGAGAATTTCCAGCCCAGGTACCCTCAATTCTCACCAGTTACCCAACTGCCACACACACCAGGGACTGGGTCTGTTGTGTCTGCACAGAATGGCAACTGTGAAAAAAAGAGGTTATTGTTAATTTCTGAAAAAAAAACATCAAAACAAAACCCCACTATTTTTAGGACCCTTTTCTAAATCCAACAAACTAAGTTACTAAAAAAAGAAAATCCAGATTTTTAAAGCTTTTATGGTAAATCACAGTTTTGCTTTAACCACCTAATCTCTCTTTAAATAGTCATTTCAAAATTAAGAATGTCTCTTCTTGATGCCCTTATGACAAAATTCAGACTAAGTGATCAATATCTCTCTGTATTTTATATGTATATATATATGACTATGTTATTTTGTGATAAAACAATACAATATGAGCCAGCTTGCCAAAGTGGAACCCAGTGTAGCCATGGTACCCCTGACTCTGGTTATCATGCGTGGGGGATAGGGAGTAAGTGAGAAACATAACTTCTTATGTAGGTTCTGTCATAAAGAATATTAGACTTCCAAGAGCCTACTGCCAGGCGTGGGAATAGAGGGAGAAGAAAAAATGACTAAATGAAATTTCAGCCAGCAAACCATGCAGGGAAACAGCTGAGCAAAGGGAAGTCAAGGTAGAAATGGAGGAAAAACTGGGTGTTTTTTTGACAAAAAGGGGATTTACAATTGAGAGGAGAAAGTCTATGGAGCAGGAGAAGCTACACCAGGTGTGGAAAACCTGCATCCCAGCAAGAAAAAGGCTCCTCTGGCTAGAGCAGAGCAGCAGAAGGACTTTGAGTGAAGGGTGGCCCATTCCTTCTCCTCCCAGAGAACCTCTTTCGCACCAGATGATGCAAGCGGGATGCAAGGAAGGAAAAAGCATATAAAACCTATCGTACGCATTTGAAAAACAACAGAATGCAAATCGAGGCAACATAAATTAAAGAGGGTGGTGGAGGGGGGGGGAAAGTTACTCCGGGGGTTTTTATCCCCCTGCCCCCACAGGATACAGGCTATTTCCTTTGACTTTGCAATCGCAGTTTCAGAACGCTACTTCTGGCACTGTCTGAGCCACGTGTATTTTCAGCCCTTGGCAAGAAGACCTTTAGAAGATAGAGGTTGTTCTTTCACTGGGGACAAGGGAATTAAGACTTCTTGCGCCCTGACAGTAAATAATGCGTTTCTCCACTGAGGTCACCGCTGCACAGACAACAGGCAATTTGGCATTTCCTAACTTTTCACTCCTTGACTCCGCAACCTAAATAACTTTCTCCGTTGAGTAATTGTCCACATGGAGTCCATTTTTATTGTGCGCGTGCTCATGGCTAGCTGCAGGCAGAGGGAGCACGTACGGGCCAAGAATGGACCACATGTGGGCAACACATTTCAAAGCAGCTCAGTTCCCGAGAGGTGAATAGCTCCCTGCTCACGTGCAGCATTGAGAAAATGAAGATGGAGCCCTCTGGCCATCACCAGTGCAGAGCACTGACCCTTCATGATAGACCCGGTTGGGACTTATCAACAAATTCTCACATTCTGCAGGGTAATTTGAGACAATTAATGATTTGATATGAGTGAAGAATATGATTCTTCAGAGATTAAAGAGGGAGGGAGAGATTCTTGATTCTTCAGTCAAGTAGATCGAGTATATCTTCTTGATATACTTTTGAAAATATATCAAGCTGACTAAAGGTTCAAAAACTAATCTCCTGTAATATACATCAGTGCATTATATTTATAAAATAACTATATTCTACGCTGTAAAAGCAATAAACAGCATGACCAGCAGTGATGGCAAGAGGAAAGGCTATGGCTTTAATTGATGAAAGCAGTTCTAGGAGGCAGGAATAGCCCCTACTGGATTAGATTAAAGCCCAGGTCTGTAGCGGTGACCAGTAGCAGATGTTACGGGAATAGGAGAAGAAGATGGTAACCCCTCCTCTGCTCTGCAATCAGGCGCTGTAAGTTTACACCATCTCTGGCCAGTACCTTTACCTGCTTATTGACAGAACTCTCCGTTTTCCAGAATTCTGCTTCATGCTGCAAAAGATTGCATTTGCTTAACAGAAAGCGAAAAGAGGTTTTATATATTGCTGATATTCACCGGGCAGGGAATCTCATCCCCTTCAGAGGGGCTGTGACAGGCTGGATGCCCAGATCAAGCAAAAAAACCCCAAGTGTAAATCTGAGCTCATTCCCATTATATCTAACGAGATCGCTGGGTGTCTGCCATCTTTCAGCATCAGTATATAAAACTCACAGACCCGGCCAGATAACTGACCCTCATTGAACTGACAAATTGTAACTTTGATTTTCAGTTTTATCTAGTACTGCAGGGAAAAGTAAGGCTCAATTTAAAATAAAACACTTAAAACGTGCGCATATTTAATCACTGAGTGGTGCCATTTCGTTCTTGTGGGAAGAGACACTTGTGATAGTTACACTGATATGTAAGAAATACGGGTTTAGGAGTTTATGTATTTCAGGGCTTGCTTTGTGAGTAACTACAATTTTGAAAAATAGGAGAATTCAGTTTGATAGTTCCACTTTCAAGTGGTGGCCAACAGCTGCCAACATGCAGCATCACAAAGCACGGGAACTCCCATGTGTACCTGTCACATACAAAAAAAAAAAGAGGGAAGGAATCAAAATCGTTCCTAAATGGTACCCAGTTTGGGTCTTGTTGCTCCTTCATAGGAAGCTATTCCAAAAATGATGAGGGGAAGGTCAGAGCCTCGAACTGCAGCGGAGCTGCCTGAATTCATCGATGTTTCTGGGTACCATCAGTCCCGGTCTGAGGAGTATCAGGTCCTGTGCAGAAGTCGCACAGCAAAGTGAGTCGGTGTTCAATGTCATGCCTCCCTAGATGAGAAAGGGTTAAGCATGAGTTAGGGATGCATGTGAAAATATATGGGTGAAGTAGGGGAAAAAAAAAAAAAAAAAAAAATTCTCTTCTGGCTTGAGCCACTCCATCTGTTCCCTTAATTCAGTGGCAGACCTTGACTGGACCCTGGGATCCGCTAGTCCCACACTCCGCACAGCCTCTCTCTCTGTAAATTAAGCTGTTGGCCTGTGTTGCTGAGGGTTTAGGAAGGTGAGTGATGACCTCGGTTGGAGTATGTTTGTATAGAAACATGTCACTGTGGGATGATGTCTTTCCTCCAGGGACATAGGGCCCAATACTAACCATTTGTTAAGAAAATACCAAAGCTAAACATATCCAGCGTATGAAAGGATCCAACACCCTTGCCAAGTGTAACTTTCACTCATCTTTGAAACATCAATGTACACTGCATTTTAAAGGTTATTTTTAGCACTTGTCTTTTAAACTGTTTCCCATCTGATGTTAACATCTTGCAACTTTAAAACTAATATGAGTTATTTTTATTATTAAAATGGGAAATCTCTTTAATATATTGTAGTATGGCAATATGTTTAATATTTGTTTTAAAAAGGAGATCTAAAATAGTATTTATTCTCAAGAATGAGGACACGTATTTCCAGAGAAGCCACACAATGCTTTCAAGTTCTATGTTTCTTTATATAGCAAAGATTAAAAATAAAATTTTAAGGAGGATATAGTTCTCCTTTATTCCGTCTTCCCTGCAGTATTTTCCTGCCAGTCATCTACATTCCTGCATTCTGGTGTGTGTGTGTGTTGATGTTTGGAGGACTGGTTGTGGTTGTGCAATTGTCTGAGATAGTCCTGTCGTTAAACGGCAGGAGTTCTCCTGCAGCATTAATTTTGGAAGCAGGTAAGGTGTTCACTCACATCAGTAGTTTCCCTTAGTTCACGAAGTCCGCAAGAATACATGAACAGACAAATTCGGATTGGAACCATGTTTTTCAAGCCAGGTAGTCTTAAAAGTGAACTCCTAACTCTGAATTTAGATCCAAACTTTAGGCATCTGAGTCTGAAAATGTTGGCCTTAATATCTCTCTTTGGGGTTGATTAATGCACGGCCAGGATGTTTTTCCATACAGCCAGCCCATAAATGTTACCTTTCTAAAGTTCAGCCCATGCTAGCTTGGTGTATCTTTGAATAATTTATCTTCCTTCCCCTGCACTCTTTAAATATTTCAGCCTATTTTAGGTGGTGGAGCCGCTGTGAAATCGCTGATTCGGCGGTGGAGCGTCTCCCTGGTATGCGGGGTGGCTGGCGCGGGGGCCAGCCTTGGTTTTAATGGAAAAGAAGGAAACTTTAGCACCGTCAGAGGCAACGGGAGCGCTGCCACTGGCTCCCACCTGGGCCGGTTCTTACCTTTGGTCCCCCGGGGCGTAAATCAAGGGTGATTCCACCAGAGACTGCGAGGCTGCACGGTGCAAAACTGAGGTCTGTGGGGAAATCAAAGCAAAACCAGCCAGAAAAAACTACCAAAAGCTGGTCAAAGAGAGGTACCTGTGTTAGAGGAGGGTGTATTTTAACATTTTGCCTCTCACAAAATTATCTGTTTCTCAGGAAAGACTGCCCACCATCACGTGGAACCATTCCTAATGGATGCGTCATAGAAAGTAAATGATAAGAATGGCGTATATGTGGGATTTTTCTCTCCCACAAGGAATGGGTAAAGAAGTTATCTAAAACTGATCACGAACCATTTCCTCCACATGTAAACAGTCTTTTTGTCATACCTGAACTTTTATAGATTCCCAGGTCCGGCTCAATCCAACATAAACAGAGAACCACCAACACATTTCAGTTGTTCCTCCCTTGCAACCATGCCCTTTAATTTCTTCTATTTAAAGAACTGTATTTATTAGGAATGACTTAGTGTAAGGAATGCACTCAAGCTCTTTAGCTGGAGATAGTCTTTATTTACAACCAGTTTTGTATAGTTTTTTTTTGGAAGCCATCACTCCATTACTTTTCACATAAGTCATAGCAGAAAAGAAATGTATTTGAGTAAAGAGTGGGAGCTAAAGGTCATTTCATTCAAGAAAAAGCATTTGCTTTATTTGGGCCAGCCCTGAAGAACAGAATAAAAGATTGGACAGATATCTGGAGAAATGCTCCAAATGTTTTCTGGGTGAGAAAACACTTTTGATTTAATAAATTAATAAACGGTTAAATAAACAGAGTAAAATGTTAAGTGCGTTTCGCTTTATACTGAGCATAAAGAGGAGAATAACAAATCCCTTTAACAGCAGCCAGGATATTATTCCCAAAATAACTTCAAGCGATGCAGAAGCCTGTGTGGTGAGATGGCCACCGCTAGACGTCCCTTGGCGTGGGTAAAACGCTCTGTGGAAGTGGGGTGCAAACCACCTGTATCCCCCATCCTTCCAGAACACAACTCCACTCTGTGACAACGATCAGGCTCCAGCGGAAGGAAACCAAACCCTTCAAAACCCTCTTAACACCAGGGAGGTCTCTGAATTGGAGCTTTTCCATGGGGAAGAGAAGAACACAACATTAGGGGGCCATGTGAAATGGAGAGGGGCCAGCCAAGCTCCAGAGTTGTGGGCTGGGGCTGGTTAATGGCTTAATTTCAGTTTTAATTAACACGGGGGGGAGGAGGCGGGTGAGTTGCAGCAGTTAGGGAGGTGGGCTCTGTTCTGAGGAGGGTTTGTGAGGAGCGAGCGTGTGGGAGAGGACGTCACCTCTGAAGCCACCTCAGCTTGAGGAGTGAAAGCCCAGAGACTTCGTTCCCTCTGGAGCTGGTCAGAGCTCAGACTGCAGCACCATTCTCTGCCCTACCTGCTGTGGACTGTTTTCCTTTGGCAAAAGCAGTTTTGTTAGTTTTTCTACTTCAGAGAGGAGACATATACAGAAGTTTCCCACAAATCATAAAGCTCCTCGCCCTTTGGGCAAGCCACAAATGCCATAACCTGGCTCAAAACTGAAATGCTGAAGGTGTGCTAGATCTTCAGACTTTTCCTGTGTAACTCCTCCTATAGCAGGGACTCCCCATGTGCTTGGACACATGGGACCCCTGCTTGCAGAGGGAAGGTGGTTCTCCACTCTCCATCGCTCCAGTTGCTACACAGGTGGAGCTTCTCTGCTTGGTAGCTGGAGAGCAGCTGCTCCTCCTGCTCCTTGATTTCTTGCTCTGTTTCCTGCCACCACCTCTTGCTGCCAGGCCTGAGGAAGAATGAGATCCTCCTGGGGCAATGGTTAGATATAAGACACGAAGAACTACTTGAATTTATTTCCCTTCACTCCTGTTTCTCCAAGGGTTCTGGTAGAGAACAAAGTGAATAGAGCAAAGGGGACAACAGGCTCTGCAAAGAAGCATCTTGAAAAGAAATGGCAGAACAAAAGGTCAGCATTATCTTGCTCCTCTGCTTTTGTTTTTTCCTTTGAGCTGTGCAAATCTGGTGCAATTGTAATGGATTTTTGGCAATACGTTGGCTTACCTCAGTTTACCAAGCAAGACTTTCCTTGGGGCAGCGGAGAGGCTCATGGGCTGAACAAAGTCTCCTTAGACCTGACACTTCAAGTGAATTTACAAGCCCCCTTGAAGACTTAAATCAGCTCTTGTCCATAAGAGCTCCCTGTGTGTCTTGTCATCTACTTGTCAAATATGTGCAGTCTTCAACTGACGGGTGCAAATCTGAGAAAAATATTGGTTTTGTATGCATCTTTCTATCTTGGGGTTTTTTTCTACTCTTTCTCCTGATAGTCCAGCCATAAAACAGCATCTCTTAAATTTGATTTATCCCCTATTATACTCATCGCTTGTTTTGTAACCTCACTGAATCATTTTTGCCCCATTTAGTACTAGCATCCATAGATGCTTTATATTTCCATAGCCACAAGGGCTGAGGACTGAACCAGGGGACTAAACAAAAGAGCAATGACAGGAAGAATACCTTAAATATCTTCTCACTGTGTGTTTGTTAATGCTGGCTGTAGAGAACTACAAGAAAAACCAGTTACACCCTGAACACTTCATATTTTATTTAAATATTTGGGTTTCAAATGGTATACCTGTATTTATTGCACCTTTTTACATTTTTTTGTTTTGCTATTTAAGTAAAGTAGATTTATAACCCGTGCAATTATGTCACCTCCAGATCCTCCCTAGATTTAATTGTTCCGGTAAAGAATGAAAAGCGTGACTCTCTTCCACTTGCAGACAGGAAAAATAGGGGTTTCAGATTTTAAACCAGATTTTCTCCAAATGTATTTTTAGTCATATTTTTGAGGGAAAGTCTGCAGATGTCAGTCAGTGGTCATGCGTATGCCTGTGATTATATTTCTATTTTATTAAGAGTTTAATATTGCTTCTCAGGATTTCAAAGCTGTAGGCAAAAACGTTAATGAAAAAGCTGTATTTCTGTGGCAAGTACATGATACTGTAAACAGAAAACAGGCTGAGCTTGCAAAACCCAGATTTGGGCTTAATTTTTTTCAAAAGCTGATAATTTATTCTCCTTCAGCCCTTTTTAGAGATGAAATGAATGCGTTAAATTTTGGCACAGTTGCTGGCTGAATTCATCACACCATTTTCCCAAGCTGGGGTGTTTGGATTTGTGTTCTGAGGGACTCCTTCTCTAACAAATGACGAGAACATCTCCTGGCAGCCTATCTGAGTTTTTCCACTCTACATTTATTTTCTGGTGATAATCTCCTGTCTCTGTTAAGATTTATTTAAGAAACTCCCCCAGCAGTGGAGTCCCTAAAGAACAGGTACTTCTCTGCTCTTTTCCTGTAGAATTTAATTCTTCAGTTTTGGTTTTATTACTCTTCCCGGGAAGAAGGAATCCCCTGGAGAAAAGCCTGTGTTCAGAGAGGTTTTTAGGGAATTGTAACCCCGAGATCACACTGTGGAGGGCAGAAATTAGACCACGAATTTCTCATCCTCCTCTGCCCACGCAGAACCCCCCACTGCCTGAAACAGGGAGGGAATAAAATTGGGCTAGATCAGGTGTGGTCATGGCCAAACTGAAAGCAGTGCTTGGTTCCTGCTCTGCCCTCCTGGCACTTTGGGATGAAAGTCTCAATGGTCAGCAGTTAAACCATGATGAAATGGCAAGGAGGAAGTTTTGGTGGCCAAAAAAATAAAAAACCAAAACCACAAAAACTTGGAAATTATATATTACATATCATTTCCAGTTCAAAATTTAAGTAATGTAGAAGTTGAAAAATCTAGGGTTTGAAAATGGAAACACCAAATTTATGTGCTTGTATCCTTACACAATCCGAACTCCAAAATCTTAACTCTGTTAAAACGTGCATCAGGTTGTGATTTTTACTTTTGCTCACGAGCTGTGAAAAGGGGCGGTGTGAAATTTATAGCGCAGTGGTGAGTTGCACCTACGCAGACAAGGGACTTTCTAGCACAGAAACACTTGTGCTAAATTTGAAACAATGATCTCTTAAATTAAGACTTTTTTGGATATGCATTTTCAGATCTAATTTGAAGACTGATTTTTTTTTCTAAAATCCCCTGTAAGAGTCACCAAGATTTTATAACTTGAGACCAAAATGTGGAATGCAATCAGAAGCTGAGTCACTAGTAACTTGTAAATCTGTTAATGTTTTGCAAACTCAGAAAAGTGATAATTTTGACCATCTGACTTCTGTAGTGATGGTAGAGAGCTAGATTTATTAAGCGCAACAGAAATTATCAAAATGCTTTCCAATAATGCTAAAATAATAATTGAAAGTAATTTCTCTACTTCCCATTGTGTTAAACTCTGAACTCGGGAGAAAAATAGGAAGATAAGCAAGAGGAATCAGCTTAATACCATGCGAAATCAGTTGTTTCCTACTGATCTTACAGAAAAAAATCGTACTGAAAATTTAGGGGTTTTTAATGACCAATAAGAAATGCTGTTTTCTTCCTTCTGATTCAACACTTTCTCAGCTGAAAGGGATCGCTGTTGAACAGCCGAAGGAGCCGAATAGCCGTTTATTTGAGGGGTTTCTATTGCCACCTAGTGGCTCCCCCCATCCTTCCTCCCCCCCTTCCCTCGGCACCAGCTGGAGTCCTCAGATTTCTCACTCTTCTGGAGTAAATGAGTTTGTTTAGTGACAAGCGAAGGGGGCGATACAAACGATTTAATTTTTTTTTTTTTCAGACATGTAAAGAAGAAAGGCATGGGGTTGAGTTTGCTTATTATATGGACTAAATCAAATTGTGTGAGTAACCGAGATCTCCCCCGGCTGACATAAATTAAGACCCACACAGTAACTTAGTGACGGGCACTACTTAGAAAGGGAGAAGCTATAACAATGTGCTTTTGTTGTTCTTTGAAGCAGATGATGTGGATTTGAGGTGATTCTCTCTTGCCTGAGTGTTTATCTTCTGTAGTTCTCTTTGATTTCTGCCAACTTGATCCATTTTTACCCCCGGAGCCAGACCTGCTTCTACCATTATAAAAAGAGTGAGGAGTTTGTGTTGCTCTTGACAAGATTTGCTGAGCTAAATTGTCATAAAGATGAGGTCTTCACTTCTCCTGACTCTTTCTTGATAATAGTAAATATAAAACAATTTTCTCAGCTTTTGCCTTTGCACATTCACACCTGAGAGTTAAAATAGAAATGAGCGAGAGTCTCCATAGCTCTTCCTTCTTCCAATATAAGTCTGAGGGTTCCCCGAAGCCCATGGAGGCTCTCGTGTCTATAGAGGTAAGACTTGCTGTAAATAAAATTAGAATCAAGCCCACAAACTCGAATAAAGTCCAGAAGTTTTCCTTTGTACCTGGTCTCATGTGGATAGTACAGTGCTGTAATATAGATTATAACAAGTAACACCTGCATGTCAGAGCTCCTGGTATCACAGTTTCATTTCTCCACAAAACAGTTTTTCGAAATATCCTTCCTTTTGAATTGAAAACGTTCCTCTATATAAATTGCAATCTTTTTCCTTTTTTTTCACTATAGGCTAAAAAAAGAGATTTTATTTCTCAAAAGCTCTATTTTAATGACAAGTAAAAATTCGTAGGCATTAATTTTGCCTTCACTGCTTAAACAGAAATGGTGTGTTCTGAGTGATAACCACTCCTCCTTTTAAAATAAACCACACAGTTTTGTCTTGGCAGACATTCAGCTCTCGAAGACTTATCTGCTTGTAAAGCTTTCCTTTGCATACATGGTCACTCAGTTTAAATATGGGGGTTTTTTTTTGGGTTTCCTTTTTTTTTTTTTTTTTTTTCAAAGTATGGAGCAAACGACAGAATGGAAAAAAGTGTGAAAGCTTTGATATATAGTCTATCTTTACCGTGTGTGTACGGAGTTAACTCTCTCTCTCCTGGTGAGCGACTCCCATGGGCTTGGAATGTCTTTTCGGAGGCAGGAGAAGGGCCCAGCTGAAACGTGCACTTCCTGCACAAACCTGCACGTGGGCTTTTCTGAAAGTTTTTAATGTGCAAATTGGCTGGGGAAGGAGGGTCGCCGGGAGCCTGACATGGGACTGGGAGACAAACGTTCATTTTCCCATTCGTTCAAAGTCTTCCTGCGTAACCTCAGCCAGTTCACGTAGGCTTGGATTTTTAAAATTATTAAAATACTTTAGGAGGTGCTTTTTAAACAGTCTTCCGCCTGGATTTCCCACCTAGAAAATAACACGCTCCACAGTAGCGCTTCTTTTCCCTGCCTTGTGCTTGTTTATGGAGATTATTTAGGAAGAGCAACGTGCTTACCTGGCTTTTGTCTCTGAAAATCTACAAATTCTTTGAGTTTCGGTGCCTTTTCGTGAGAGGACCTACCTCAGCTGGGACAGGGTGGCCCCGTACTGGTTTTAGACCTGGAGTTGCTGCTACGTTTCAGGCAGTAAAATAAAGCAGGAAACCAATGTGAATGGTCGTTATTGCAACGGAGCGTGGCTTATCATGCTCAAACCTCTAACTGCAGAGCGAGTGACTACAAGGCTTGTGTTGTCCTCTTGTCCTCTTGCATTATTTCTTGAGGTGTTTCAAAGGTCATCATCCTTTCAGGCTTTAAAATTAGACAATTTTAAAATTCTAATTAATCTAATTTAAAGTATCGAACTTAAAATCAGATACTTCTTTTTTACTTCTTTTGTCCTGGTTAGAGGCGTTTTTCAGCTGAATGCCCTGCGTATGTTAAGGCAATAACCATCTTTGAAGCCCACTTTTAAGGGATTTATTTATTTTTTGTTTTTAAGGGGAAACACAGCTTCCAAATGCAATGGTTTTTTTTTTCAAATAACACAAGGAAAAATAAACCCTATCGGAGTATATGTTTAAACTCATCTGTTGCATTTCAATATGATGAAAAACGCAAATACTTTAATTTGTGGAGTGCTAGTAGCCAACTGTGTCATTTGCCTGATTAAAGGCAGGAATTAATGGAAATTCAGAGTCATTTCTGCAGCTCAGGGGTGTGTTGAGTTTCCTGGGTGCTCTGTGTTAAGGTTAAGCTGTGGTTTATAAGGTTGAGGCAGGGGGCTGGTGTTCTGCTCCCCCCAGTACAGTCCCACTTCCAGCCAAACTGGAACTTGAGTTCCCACTGGAGTGACCGTGGGGAAGCCACAGAAGCCTAAGAAAAATTTCTGTGGGGGCATAACATCGCGGAAACTCGACAGCTAATGGATAGGGTGAGGAGGTCGCAGGGAAATGATGGTCACTGGGATGCCTGGGACTGTAAATATCCTCCTGAAATGTTTTGGCATTCGTGCGGCTGCAGTGAGGGAGAGAAAAAAAGAGAATGAGGCATGTGGGAAAAGATCGAGACGGCTGAGGTAGAGGAGTAAGTGCTTCTAGTCCCTCTCCGAAGGGCTGGGTGATTAATGATGGGTTTTTCCGAGGCTCCGGGTCGCCAGGGATCTAGATGTTCCCCACAGAAGCCCTGGGGGATGAACTCAGGAGAGCTCAGTCGTGTCTCTCCGCACAAGGAGATAACTGGCTCCCATTCAGGTCCTCACCAGAAGCCCCTGGTGCTGTAACCAGTACCCTATTGGGTGCCGCGGAGATTTTTCTGAATGGCTTAGGGTATTTTGGAAAATGGGAAAGACGGTATTATTTAACAAAACTAGACGTGATGCTGAAGTTTCACTTCTCTGCTATTGTTCTGGAGATATAAAATCAACACTGCAGCTCCTCCTGTGTTACCAGCTGGTGGTGTGAGGTTCATCCCCAGGGCAGCTCTGGGCAGCGTGGTGTTGCTGCATCTCATCTGGGCTTAACATGTTTGCCAGTGCCCAGGCAGATGGGGACCTCCCTGCCATGGGTGGAGTATCCCCTGCTCTACCAATGTATTGAGAGGAAGATGAGAAGGCTCTGGGGAGACCTTAGAGCCCCTTCCAGTCCCTCAAGGGGCTCCAGGAGAGATGGGGAGGGACTCTGGATCAGGGAGGGGAGCCCTAGGAGGAGGGGAAAGGGTTTGACACTGAAAGAGGGGAGATGGAGCTGAGATGTGGGGAAGAACTTGTTTGGTGTGAGGGTGGTGAGAGCCTGGCCCAGGTTGGCCAGAGAAGCTGTGGCTGCCCCATCCCTGGAGGGGTTCAAGGCCAGGTTGGAGGGGGCTTGGAGCAACCTGGTCTGGTGGGAGATGTCCCTGCCCAGGGCAGGTGTTGGGACAGGATGGTCTTTAAGTTTCCCTCAAACCCAAACCATTCTATGAAGACGTTTTGCCTGCTCATTGTCCTTGCCATGACCTGAAGAGAGGACAAAAAAAGTGTTATCAGGCTTCAGGCTTCTACCTTCACATCTGCTCTTGGTACTTCCATGGTAGCACATAAAGCCTCCCATTCAGCAAAGCTCATAATTGAGGTGGGAAGGCCCATGAGTAATCCCTTTCCTCCTCAGCAAGGCACAGCGTGTGTTTAAATCTGATTAAAGCCTGTTGGAACTTAAACACGTACTTAAAGTTTGGTGGAGTTGAAAGGCACAGACGTGGAAATTGAAATGGAAGAAATGCAGTCCTGCCTCTTAGCTTCTCCTCTCTGTATGTTCCAGCTGTGGGATTTAATTACAAAAATGTCCCAATACAGACAGCTAACACCTATGATGGATGATGGAGGGTTGCCACACTTTGCAGGTAGATTAGGATGAGGTTAGATCCCAATTGTCTTCATTCCCCAGAAATTTCACCAAAATTGCATATTGGGCATGAGCATGTGTTTTTCCTCCCACCAGATTTAGGCACAGTACGAGCCAGAGAGAGATAAATGTAAGTCTACTCCACAGATAGTTTGCATTTGGAATGGATATTTTCTGGAAACGCATTGTCCAGGTAAATTAACTTTCCTTAAAAAAGGCTCTCAAGCACTAAGATTGAGAAGGAAAATCAAGTGCAATTCCAGGCTCAAGGAAAAGATTTCTATTTTTAATAAATATTCTTAGTTTAAAAAAAAGCAAACAACACAACAAAACCACAAAAAAAAATCCCAAAACAACAAACAAATGAAAAGAAAACCACCAAAATGCCACAAAACCATGAACACCACTTAATTTCTGCTAGCTGTTGGGTCTGAACTCTCCTCTGAGGTGGGGGAAAAAAGGCACGGGTGCTGTCAGGCCCCGTGGGGACCGCACTGCTTCGCTTCCTGATGGGGCACAGTCCATTTCCTGACCTCGGGAAAGATAGTGGGGAGGCAGGGAAAGGGGGGAATTAAAAAAAAAAAAAAGAGAGAAAACAACTCTTAATGCTAAGGAACGAACGTGGATCTCAACTTGAAATATAGGGAAGAGATTCTTTCAAAAGTTGTAGCTGTATTTAGCATCAGAGTTCATGAGATCCACATGTCCCATCTTCTTTTTCTGCAAATCCCAGAGGGGAAAAAAACATTTATTATGATAGCCTGGAAGGAAAAAAAAATGTCTGTTCATCAATTTCCCCCCTTTTTAAGAGATAACCACTGACTTTACCCGTATGTTATCTTTATCCCGAGGCAGCAAATTTATCATAATTTATTCTGGTATATTCTAAATTTACCACGTTGATTACCACTGTATAAACAACGTCTGGCGTTTGCCTCGGCCAAAGAACTGAGGCTGGCGCTGATTTGGAGTGGAGATCTGTGGAAGAGCTTCAATTTACTGAAGTGGCTGCAATATCAGTACAAACACCAGAGATAGATAGCTAAGGATAGGGTGAGCTTAAAAGGGAGGGGAAAAAAAAAAAAAATTAAAAAATAAGGATTCTTCTCTTGTGTAATGGTAATGAGTCACTTACTGAAATGGATCTGTTTGGAGAGGGAAGTCCAAATGACACAAGGTTAAAAATGGTTAGAAAGTGGTCTGCGAGTCCCGCCGACTGGACTCTCTCATGGAGGAGCTGCTCTTAAGGCTTCTCGGGGAGCAGTGGGGAAGGGGGTAAGAAAATCTTTGTGTAATTACGGCACACAAATATCAGTAACATGAAAGCATTTGCCTAAGGTTGGACTGAAACCAGCCCTAACCTCAGGGACTAAAAAGGGTTTAAAAGGAGGACCAAAAAAAAAGCAGAGGGAGTGCCTTAACTGGAGAAAAATTTCTATTTACGGGGGGGGGGGAAGAAAGACTTATTTGATCAATTGGTCAAACTATGTATTTACTGAAAAATAGCTGAGACCCCACACAAGCAAGTAGACAGAGCAAATCTTGTGTCCATTCCCTCATGCAATTTCAAGGTGACTCCTCTCTTCGCAGCTCCTCAACCGTAATTCTAAATTCTGAAATTAAAGTCTAAATTTATGAACAAGCATTATAAATAGCTGGACGAGTCCTTTTATAAAATAGCATATTCAGGATTTAATTTTGTTTTATCTTTCATGATATCCTGTTTCCCTGTTGTCCTGTGCAGCACACTTATTCCAGAACACCACTTCTTCTGCGTTAAGGCTACGGGTGAACTGCGCCTGACTTTAATGAGCCTGGAAAAGTCTAATTGACTTCCCAGGCTAGCGTTTCCCTCTGGTCTATTTTTATCTTGTGTGGGACATACCCAGACAAGATACAATGCATATATACATTTATTTTATTAATTAAAAGAAAAACAAAAAACAAAAACCAAACACTAATTACAATATGCAATATCTTATTCCTGGTTCAATTATGTATTTTCTATTGTAAAAAAAAAAAAAAAAAAAAAAAAAAGAAGACACCAAGTTGCCCTTTCAGAGCTCTAGCTTCTGCGTTAGCTGATTAAAATGAAAAATTAGCTCCTGCTATGTGTGGAGTGTGCACTGTCATGATCTGTGAACAAGGGGGGCTTTTGCGCAAGAAGCGTGTGTACAAGTTCAGCGAACACATCTTTGGAAGCCTCTTGGAAAGTCTGGCTCTAATATTCCGTGGTTTTGTTTGGAATTTTTTTTATCTCTGCTTAATAGTGTTAAGGAAATCCAGACATGAGCTGTGTTTCTGATTTTCTGAGTTAAGCTGGAAAGATAATTTCAAATTGTTTTCCTACAGCTTGGCGCTTTCTACTGATTCTGCTGTTCCCCGCTCTTCTTCCCTTGCGGAGGATGCTTACATTTAATATCAAAATATGATTTGTCATTAAACAGTGACAATGCATTTACTTTCCCCTGTTTTGCAGACATAGTGCATCCTGAGGGGAGTGAGGATGTTAGAAGTTGCTTCTACACAAGGGATAGAGCATTGGAAAATTCTATTTGCCCTTAGACCACAGTTGCCCTGAAGCTCACACACACCTTCAACTACTTGAATTCCACCGGTGGCTTCCCAAACTGGTGACATCAGCAATTTTGTGGATCATGTGGGCTGAACAAAATTTTGCTGGATGATGTATCAGAATGTATTTTTCATGTCTTGGTACTCGTTTCTGCCATTTCAGCCTCCCTTCAGCATCTTTGGTTCATGCTACATGCAGGTAATCATAGAACCACAGAATGGTTGGGTTGGAAGGGACATTAAAGCCCCCCCAGTGCCACCCCCTGCCCTGGGCAGGGACACCTCCCACCAGACCAGGTTGCTCCAAGCCCCCTCCAACCTGGCCTTGAACCTCTCCAGGGATAGGGCATAAACAGCACAGTGTGTCTTCCCAATAAGAACAACAGGAAAACACAGGGAACCTTGCAGAAACAAATAAACAAAATGGAATTCAGCACAATTTATGCAGCATGTGACTAGTGAACTCACAGGCACCACCCAGCCAAGCGCAACAGCACAAAGAATCATAGAACTGTCTGGTTTGGAAGGGACCTTTCAGGTCATCGAGTCCAACCACCAATTTAGCTCTCTGGCAACATCACACCCCTCAAGGTGATGGACCACCCTCTGGTCCAACATTTTCCTTCCTTGGGGTGTGTGAAGTATGGTGGCTTTCCACTTTAAATCCAAAGGAAACTTAATTTTGCTCTTCACAGGGTTGTATTCTGACATGAAGCATTCTGTATGATGTTGCAGTAGTATGAAATCTGATGTATTTTTATTTTTCTAGCACCTGTCAAGCAGGAAATGAGATTATTGTAACAATCTGCCACCGGGATCTTTAGTGGTTGAAGCAGAGATAAAAATTGGGGTACATCTCTGCAAAGGGAGCTTCTCTATCAAGAAAAATACAAATTAAAGGAATTTTTTTTGTTTCAGCTGACAATCCCCTGCACTCAGCAGGTGTCACAGAGTTTGGTAAGCCCTGCACTGTGATTCTTTTGCCTTCCTTCCCTGTTCCCCGCTCTGAAACTCAATTTTCTGTCAAGCCAGCTGTCGCTGTGAGGAATCTTCCTCCCAGCCCTTTTCTGTGCTCTCTTCTGAGTGCTCTCTTTATCCAGCCTCAAATATCCACTTCTTATAACGCTAAGTACATGTTTACAAGAATTGGTTTTGACGGAGCAATTTGAAATGCTGAATTTCCCTTAATGCCAGCACAATCTTCTGGGAACTTGAAGACAGAGACGTTTGTTCCTACTTGATAGCTTCTGAATAATGCTCTCTTTGAATGATGTATTTGGGGTAACCGAGGGAGAATACAATACCCCCTTCTGAACAGTTTGGAGGGCTTTTTGGCTGGAAGACAGAGTCTGAGTCTTTGCTAATGTGTTCTTTAAAGCCCAGTATTGTGAAATACCATATTTTATTGGCAGGTTCATAACAAACTCTCTCTGCCAGGAAAGAAAGCTGTGCTAATCCAGTTTGTGGTATAGCAGTTTCTTCTGTGGCTTTAGCAGCTAAGCCCTGTTATCCATACAGCCACTCAGAAAGCAGTTTGAGACCATTCAGAACGGAATGGTTAAAAAACAATATGGTTAAAAAAAAATCATATTCCATTTCACGTACTGCCATGTTCCTCATAATGCCATTAAGAAAAGACTGAAGTTCTTTCACAAAATATAATCTGGACTAAAAATACATGTAAGGTTGTTTTTTAATTTAGTAATTGTTATGAAAATGTACATTCATACAAAAGAATATACTCGCTTCTCCTTCCCAGGCTGCAAGCTAGGAGGCAAGCTAACAAAAGTAGAGAAAAGGGGGAGAATCAGAGAATGGTTTGGGTTGGAAGGGATCTTAAAGCCCATCCAGTGCCACC
>JAHREE010000354.1:1383811-1402355 GCA_033628505.1 Tringa tobata | reverse complement strand
GTGAGCGTGGCCGGGTTTGGCTGTTGGCCCATGTGTCCCTGTCCCTGGGCACACGGAGGGCTCAGGGGATGGGGCCCAGGCAGGCTGCAGAGATGCTCTTTCTCTAGAAAAACTTACCCAAAGCAGGTTTGATAATTTTTTTTTCCCCCTTTTTAAAGAATTTCTGGGCCGCGTGGACAATAGGATTTTCCATAAGTTTCATAGCAAAGCGCCTGCTCCGAAAACCGCAGCTGCTGCTGGTGCCCACTGTCAAAGCCAACTATTGAAATAACAAATGGGCTCCACTTCCTCAGAATGTGTAAATGTCCCAACTCCGAGTTAAGCTGTCAGCGGCTGAAAGACAATACCATTGACATGTACCTGGCACCAGTTCCCGGGGTTTATTTTTTTCCTGGAAAGCCGTTTTCGGGCGACAGAGCGGCGTCCGGGTTCCCCAGGTTGTTGTGCTGACGAACTGCAGCGGTGGCGAAGGTGGGGGAGCCTGACAAAATCTCATTAATCATTTTAAATTAAATCCAACATTCCTCCCCGACGCTGCCCAGAAGAAAGCGGAGGCTTTGACAAAGGAATAACTCTCTGGGAAAAGAGCCGGTACCCCCAGCACGCCGCTTGCAGAGAAATACGCCCAATTTCTGCGGTGGGCACACGCACGAGAAGTAGCATTTTTAAGCTTAAAAAAACCCCCCACGCCTTCGTGGGATTGCTAGCAAGATGAAAAGCGCTTTTCTGCTCGTTTTCTGTAACAGGAGCGAACCACGGCTCTCAAAATGAGTCTCTTCGCTCTTTCAATGAACTGCAGCTTTTTGCTTTTTTGTTAAATTTTAAAGCAAATACAGAAAGTTAATTTTTAAGGGAAGAAGATTTGACGAAGGGATGGAATAATTCTGTGTAAATATCTTCTGATCCGCCTCTTCTCTGTTTTATAGGAATAAGAAAGGAAAACTGCAAATTTACTGACATCACCCCCAGCAAAAAGCAGAGGAAGGAACGATGGGATCCCTCTGAAGCTTTTCCATCCACATCCATTTCTCTACCTAATCCCAGCTGGCCGGCTTTGATTTAATTACACACATCGTACGGCCAGCCTTAACTTTTAACATCTGATAAATAATACTAGGGGATCACATAAAATTTTGTCTTACTAAAAATCCCTCTTATAAGCAGATTATACAAGCCTGCATAGTGTTTCTCTTTAAGGCGAGAGGAAACGGCGCTGCGCCTATGGGAGACACAGGAAATCCTTTAAGTCTGTCCTTTGTCCGCTTTAATGGCGGTAGATTTTACAGCGGCAGAGAACAAGTCACCAGCCTTAATGTTTATTAGTTCTGATACTCCCGTGAAATATGGGAAAAGAAAAAAAAAATAAAAAAACCCCCATCCGATATAAGGCAAGAAAATTTGACTTTTCTAAATACCTAATATTGTTATTTTGACATTTTAACACGATCAAGTAGGCAGACCTCCATTCTCCTTCGGTACTTAAAATAATTTAATACTTGTTTTTCTACAAAAACCCAACTATAAAAGGTATCAGATTGCACAGCGACACCCTCACCCAGAGAACCAAACTATTACTGCTTAAAAAAAAAAAAAAAAAGAAGAAAAAGAGCAATTCCCCTTGATGGATTTGTTTATGCAAAGCACATCAATGAACTGCAGCGCACTGCAGGGGAAGCAGCAACATTTATTTGCCCAGCTCGACAGTTTATTTTCCTAAACCTGTATTTTTAAACTGTTTATAATTTTGCTTTTTTCCACTGTGGGGGTGGCAGGGAAAGGTTGATGAGAACAAATTGGTTTTTTTCTTCCCTGAATGCTAATTTCTTGCCCACGTGAAAAATTGGTAACTGCGTCTCTAACTTACAGTTGTTTGGGCTTTTGTGTGTTGAAGCAGCTTTAATTTATTTAAAAAAGCCAAAGCTGTGTGAATCTGTTGTTTGGAGTATGAATGGAAGGTATTCAAGAAGGAAAGTTTTGAGAAAATGGAGAAATTTGGATGGACAGTGGTGTCATTGTCACTCCTATGTGACCAAAGAACAGGTTCTGTCACATTGGTGTATACAAAAATCAGCAAAAAATTCAAAACGGCCCTTTGGAACCAGCTTTAGTGTCTTTTTGGACCAGAATAAGCCTTGGGATCCTCAAGTTCTCCCAGGTGCCTGATCCAGCAGCTATTTCCACATCACACCACTGAGGGCACTTGGGGTCACCCAGGTCAATAAAGTATCTACCACTATTTTCTTTTACAACATGCATGGAGAAAGCAATAGGGCATTGAAGAAGCCACGGCCCAAAACTTTGCTTTTTAGAGGACTTTTGGAGGACGACTAAGAGAATTCAAACTTTCATCTTTCTCACTTTGCACGAGTGTACTGTTATACCCGCTTGAAAGGTGTTTTTACTTTAAGACAGAAAATTTCCTAAATTAAAGAAAAGCCTAGATTTTTAAAATGCAAAAAAAAAAAAAGTTAAAAAAAATATTCTCTGACACTTTGGAGAAAGACCCAAACTTCAAAAGAAAAAAAAAGGCCAGAAGAAATGTCTTGTATTTTGTATTTCTTGGTTACCTCTGCCGGAACTCACCCTTGGTGTGCCGGGCTGGCTGTGTCGGTAACACAACGTTGGGCACCATCCAACACTCCACGGAATCCCAGGCAAAGATCAGACGCTGCTGTCTCTACATGATTCCGGGTTGGTTTGGGGCGATTTTGGGTTGGTTTGGGTTTTCTCCCTTGTGACTCATCTCTTACAGAAAGCTTAACTCTACCATCCTCTTTCTAATTTATCGCCTTGGCTGTTACACTCCTCGGAGCTTTCTAAACCTCGTTAAATGTTGTACTTGTCTATTCCAGGAAACCCACGTTCCGGCTGCCCAGAGGCTTTGCTCTGCGTCTCTCTGAGGACGGGAACTGAGGAAATTAACTGGAAATTAAGAGAAATGCAGATTAGCAAGTCATACTTTTGGATCAGAGCAAAATCAAGACCAGTATCACTGATGCCACCACAAATACTGGTCAGAAGAGAATCAGGCCTCACTCTGCATTTGTGGTTTGCGAAGAATACATTTCCTGGTAAGATTGATTTTAATATCAAAATTCACAGAATTCTTCCTTTCACCCCAATTCACCCCTGAGGGGTGTTTTCTAGAAAGCCATATCATAAGATCACTTCAAGGACGATAGAGACACTTCTCCTTAGTGTTGATTTTTCAGATTACATTAAAAGTTTTGCAACTTGTAATCTTTTTTTTCTTGTTTTCTTTTTTTTTTCTTTTCTTTTTTTTTCCAGGCCCAGACACCCGTGCCTTAAATAAAGCTCCCCAACGTACCACATCATCTTTAGCTGTGTTTGGGATTAACTGACCATGTGGAATGCACCCTTGGACTTTCTGAAACGAAAGAAACGCCACAGGGGGAAGCGATGGGAAGTTATCCTGGGAGAGGGCAGGGTTAGTGTAAAACCTGCCTGGAAGATTCCTGGCTTTGGCTGTGCCCAAAGGGCAAACGCAAAGGGCATTTACACCTGATTAAAGGTAACGTAATAAGAAAATACGACTCTTTTTTTGGGTGCATTTTTGCATGTGGAGCAGAACTACAATGTACCAAACACAATGAGCAGCAGCAGCTCTTTTTGTTTTTTTTCCCTGTCATTTATGTAGCTCTTACGTGGACTGTCATTGTCATCGCCCTTCTTGTACCTAAGACAAATGTAACCCCCCCTCGGTGCCAAACGGAGAGCAGCAGCACGGGCAAAGCAACTGCCTATGAGGGGTATGACCCACATTCAATTCCTGGCTCTGCCACAGGCTTCCTGCATAAAAAAAACCCAGATTAATCTGCAACAGAACCCTTTAGAATTGTGTGAAGAGCAGGCTGGCAATAAGCTAATTCAAGTTAGCGAATATAGCATGAAATACCGTCTTTTTACAAGTGTTCTGTCATCTCCTAGAATAAACTTTATTGCAGTACTCACACCAACGTTTCACCTAAATTACGTACCTGAGGTAGTCAGCATTGTGAAAAAAAAATGCCAAAGAAAGAAGTACAACACTATTTTAAGAGATAAAAGGAGCAATTTTAGTTAAAATATTTTACAATAAAATAATTATGATTATAAATCTCTTTAGTTAAATATATACACATTACATGGTATTCTAAAAAGAAGGAACTTATTAAAGTTTCAAGCGGATCTAATGCACAGAGTCACCACTTTGCCAGCTCAGGCTGCAATGTCAGTTGAACATTCGTAAATGGCCGTGTCAGACTAATGGCATTGTTTTGTGCAAAAAACTAAAAAAATTATGAAAAAACAAATCTCCAAATCCTTCCGTTCCCCACGGTAAATAGATAGAAAAGGTAGTTTACACATACACACACGGACACACACCAACTTTGATTGCATACAGAGGTTAGAATGACCAGCACTAAAATAACCCCCATCTCTACAAAATAATTCATTTCTTGAATCGACGTAATTTTTCAAAATTACAAATGTTAAGTGCTAGCAAATTGTGCTTTTAGGCAGCCACGTGGCCGATAAGGTAGATGTTGTCGTAAAGGTGCCCTACAAAATCTTCGCTAATGTTCTGCGCGGCTCGTCGCGTGTTTCGGATGAACTCCCTCTTTGACATTTTGTTCTTCACGTGAGGGCTCGTGAGATCGATGGAAAGCAGAATCAGAGAGTAGCACAGTACGTAAACTGCATCTAGACAAGAGAGAATGAGTAAATAAAAAAAAAATTAAAAAGGAAACCATGAGTATTAAAAATATTATTCCCTGTCCAAGAACCGTACGGTCTTCATCATCTGGGCTTATAATTATATTTATATACACATATGTAACCACTCAAAAGGGTATCCCAGTGAAACAACATTTAATACAGCAATTTTCCAAGTAATAATGTCAGCACAATGCCAATTGAGCATTTACGAATCTCTTAATATTTCTACATTAGCCCAAAGCCACTAAGGGCTTTATGCATGTTCATTTAAACAGATTCTTGAAGTTCTTGTAAACTAAGGCCAACATCCTGCTGACGCTTATCTTTAAATATGTAAGCAGTTCCCCTGCCCAAACCCGGCTCTCCCCCAGCCAATTAGAAATGCTCGTTAACTTGAGCGAGGCCCAACAGCCCCTCTCTTTTCTGCCAGACTATCCACAGGGTAAAATGTTAAGTGCGTAAAGTCTTTGCAAGAGGGGACTTGGAGATACTACAGAGCCTGAGTGCAGACAAAAGCAAAGGGAAGATAACATGAAAATAAACCCCACTTATCAGCTGGGTCTAAGAAAAGGATCTCTCTGTTAATTCTGATTTTTTTCAACCCGAGTGGGACGGCGCCTGTACACTGAACCCTCCCATGCCACCTCTGTACTTTCAAAAATACTTATTTAGAAAGTATTATAAACAGCAGCACCATCCAGAAATACAAAGACCGATCCACTGAATCAAAGATATTTTTTTTTAATTTGCTTACCGGGGCTAAGGCCAAGTTCTCTCATCAGATCGGGGTTACAGGCGCAGAACCGGTGGGAGAACTTGGTGATGAGAGTCTCCAGGTACTCCCCGCGCTCCTCGGGAGCGTGGATGTGGCGGAAGAACTCTCTCAGTGCATTCGGCAAGAACTGGTTTCGGAAGTTGTGCAGCGTCACGAGGTCATCCAAAACATCTCGCCTGGTAGAACGAAATCCCTCAGAATGAGAGAACTTGCTATGAACCATTTAAATGAGAAAATGTAGGTCTTAAAAAAATTAAAAGGAAAGCTTTAGAGTAGTTTATGAGCTTTGCTTTTTGGTGTAAGACAAAGAAAATTATCACTAACAGCACAAATATAATAGAAACACATGTTCTTCAGACACAGTAGTAGCCAAATACTATAAAAATACACATTAATCAGAATTCTACGTTTCTTTAGATGCAAATTGAATTACTGTCTTTTTTTTAATGGATTTGTCAGGCAGTTTAAAGGCAGCAAAGCCTCTATGTAGACTATAAAGGGAATAGATTCGTGTGTGTCACAGATTTGGGTGCCTACGTAGAAGCCGTTACAGGAGCATTTTGTTAAGACCAGGCTGAAGTTAGCTAAAGTTTGCTCAGAAAACCCCTTTAAAATCCAAGTCCATCAGGGTGCGATGCTCGCAAGCGTTTTCCACTGACCACAGAAACATCTAAAGGATTCAGACTATTCTACATGAACAGATGTGCAAGGGACATCTGAAGAGCATTTGGAAGCAAATTTAAAGTGAACCAAAGAATATTCTTGTATGTTTATCCTTTCCATTAAACATTTCCGTACTAAGAGGGCAGTTTCAATATTTAGAACCCTAGTTTTTATTTTTAGTGCCTGATTACACTCTGTTTATGAAGGGAAGATGAATGGCCGTAGGGGCTGCTAATATCAACTTGTAATCTCCTATGTTAAATGGTTTTGTAATTTTTTTCTATTGCCAAACAGAAGGATAATCTGAAGTTTTACAGCACAGGACTGTCAGCGGTGATAACGCTATGGAACGACTCCTTTTATTCCTGCTGTTCCCTCTGCTCTTCCTATTTAGGTCCAAGTTATTACTCTTTCAACTCCCCTTGACCGTGTTGGTTCTCCTCTCTCCTGAATCCGATCTACCCCAAGGTGATCAGAGGGTGAGAGAAAGCATTGGGGAGGAAGAGGATGGTAGAGCAGGGAGAGGATGCTCTGTGGCATCGTAGAAGGTGGCTGCGACTTCTAATCTTGAGATAGATCAACCAAATAATGGTTAGATGATTCAACAGTAGTTGCAAAGCTGTCATCACTTGGGAAAGCGATAACTGCTTTTTCTAATTAACATCCATATGAGATAGGAAAAAAAGAAACCTCAAGTAAAAAAAAAAAAAAGCAGCAAAATATCTATAAAATCTAAACGTCATATAGCACAAAAATTATCCTATGCAGTTTACACACTCGCTGTAACTTCAAACCAATTTATGCCCAGAACTGCAAAAACGCAGGAAAAGCACAGATGTGCGATTTACCAGTTATAGGTGGTCTCTTCAGGGGTTCTTATAAAGCGTTAGTCACATAAATACACAGAAACACATGAATAACTGTTCAGATTTAGCAGCAGTGTTACTTAGCTGCATTTTCTTGCATTTTTACCTCTTCAAAATTACATCAATACAAGCCAAATATTGTCGAATGGTGCTGTACACTGAGAACGAAGAGGAAATGGCTCAAGAGAAATTCCAATTACCTTTCATCAAGGTAGATTCTCAGCTTCTTCCAATTTAGTGTTCTTGTGCAAAAGATAAACTTTGCTATTTCTTTCGGGGAATCGTCCAGTATGCCCTTGGACATAAAGTAGTTGACTCCCTGGGGTAAAATACACATACGTATAAATATGTTTAATCTTCATAATGTGTTTAAGAACAAGATACTTGGCAACGTAGGAACATAATCCTACTAAATTAGTTGAGGTTTGTTTTTCAGAATGACTTCTCTTCCTCAAAAATCACATTTCAACATGCACAATACACTCTCAAAGTATAAATCAAATGCAAAGAAACAATTTATTGTTATGGTTGAGATTTTACATAGACTCATAGTAGGAAATTTAAAATTATGAACCCCGTCACGGGCATGAGAGTTCTTTAATATTTTCTTTACAGCATAGACCAGTATTTTGGTTTTCATACTTTTGTAATTGTAAATAAAATGCTGCAGGGACCATAACTTTCAATTTCGTAACTTTTGTAAATAAGAAAATCTTAGCCATAATGTGTTTAGTCTGAATATCTTTCATTAAAACACTAATGCTCTCACATGTATACGATGTACCACATTCAAATAGATGCATTAAATGCATTTGTTTAAATGTGTAATAATGCAAATAAACACAAGCAGGCTGATTTCAAAGCAGAGGTAAATATCAACATATAGAAATATGCATACACATAAATAAGAACACTGTGCCTAACACACACACAAAAAGTTTAAAAAGATAGGACAATTGTTTATATTTTATACCCATGTTATTATTTCCAGAGTTTTCCACACTTTGCCAAGCACACACTTTTTATAGAATATACATGCCAAATTTCACTGTAAAATATTTCAGTGATATTCTGGATTCTTTCTGTTCATTGAAATATCCCAAAGCATAAAAGTAGTTTCCTTGTGACCTCAGAAATCAAACTCAAAAAAGAAATTAGGATATATGCTTAAGATGTTGGTAGCACGAGTGAGATGCCCACAAACACCTGTAATATTATCTAGCTGTTTTTATCAGTCCATAATTTTTGCTTACATACTTACAGAAAATAGAAGTTAATCAACATATTTTTTTTGTTAAAAGATTGTTTTATACTATAAATAAAATTACAAGCAAGACAAAAAAAAACCCCAAACCCTAGCAATTTTAGGTCCTGTTTTTAAGAAGAATCTTTATTTAGGACCATAATGACACACGTATTGGGCTATAAACTGGCATTTAAGTCCAAATTAGATCATCTTTAATTTTGTCCATAATGTGTACGGACAACATAAGGTTAACTACTTTCTTGAATTAGAGCTAAATAGGAAACTAAAAATGGGAGACCAAAATGAACATCAGCTGCATATTAATTCCTCAAGTATTGCTCAAATAGCAAACCTAACTATAGACTAATAGTAACGACAAAAGCCATTCGTTGTATTTCAACACTATATTTTACACTTGCCCCTTCTTCCCCAGTCACAGGACGCTTGTTCTACCACCCTATTCCGTTACAGCCCTGACACTCCCAGCTCCACTTCTATCTCTCCACAGAGCTTTTCCATTCATCTAATCCACACGGGATAGCCAAAAATCAAAAAACTTTGCTGTTTCAGCATTGTTTTCATGTCTGCATTGACGCCCTTCTCTTCTAAGAGTATTTTCTGAGCATTTCAGTTCTGTAGTCAACATCAAACCTCTTGTAGATGCCTTTGACACCTCTGGTTAGAAACGCATTCAAAACAACCCCACACATTCTAAATTAACAGCACAAAAGTTTTGGAGTCAGTATTTTTCTACAAATAGACAGGATTTATCTTTTTAGTATTTAAATGGAATTGTTAGCAAAGTCAAGAGTTGGGAGACAATTAAGCTTTTTACCTAATGCACATTTAGAAGCAGTGCACAAAAATCTAGGACAAATACATTTGTCAATAAAGACAAATTTCACTTAATATTTGAAATTTCAAATTTCCCATAAGTGGTTGTACACATGCTCTACTTATTTAGCTTAAACAGTGTTAAAAGGTGACTAAGGAAATCACTAGTAGCATATTACATTAACATTTTTAGGTGATTCATAATTCTGTGAGCGATATGCTTTTATATTTTGGTAGGATTACCAAAGTATCAACATAAATGCTGATTTTTTTCTAGTCTGGACTGTATTAAAATTTTGATCACCAACCAAATTAAGAGAGCCTTAAATAAAAGTTGATGAAACACAGGAATTCAAGTTTAAATACTAGCTTAATTATTTAGAGAAATGTGGGGGCAGTGACGGTCATTTTATTCTGTATTTATACTATTTGGCACAGTAGGGCTTAAATTTCTAATTGGGGCTTTTAGGTAACACTATTAGGAAATAATAATTAGACATGTATGGTATTATTATTCTCATTTTTTGAGGGAAATGTAATATATTTCATGGTGCATATTCTGGAACAAAATACACACTACTGATGTCATATTTTCTAATATAGGATTCTTTTCCTAATATTTGTTTTCTAAGTTATGAATCAAGTCATTTGGTGACAAATGCAGACACGATATAGAACATACATCTCAAACAGTGTCTCTTTCACTGGATGTCTTTAAAATACAGTCTCAGTGATACACACTTATGATGCCAGAAATCACAAGTAGAATGTAGAAATATTTTTCCTGTTACTCAGAATCCGTAACTAGTGAATTACAAGATTTAAAGTTCTCTGATTTAATGTAGTTTTCAAAAGATTTCAGCTGCCTGGTCCATTCCAACTTTTTAGATAAATCATCACAAAAGAACTTCTTCCCTCTATGACATACACATACTTTTAATATTCTTAGGACAGATAAATCAGTGCATCTCAAAACTGGCTTGCTTAGTAGATCACTACAAAATAGGATAAGTTTTCAAAAAATTTCCTTAGAAATACATAGCACAGATATGTTCCATCTCTACAGACTACATATAATTAAAAGCAAGGTAGGGTAGCTCTATGCAAGTGGCCAACAATTCAATTATCATCAAGGAAAGGTCAGAAAACTGACCTCTCTGGCCAAAACTCAGGGCAACTGGTAATGAATGAGACAATGAGAAGAGCAGAAACTGCTTACTACAAGCACTGGCTTACACCACTTTGTCGTTATTCTGCTACATAAAGGAAATCCTGACTTCATTAAACTCTGAGAGTTTCAGCACAGTCCAAATTCCAACAGATCCGTAAAAATAAATGCTATTCAATAGCATCAGTTAGAATTGTTACCATTAGGAACAAAACAAAAATTAGATCTTCTTTCCTGACCGAATGACCAAAGAATTCTCTTTTCCACCTTTGGTTCCAATTTTAATTACAGAGCTTAGCCCCATGTAATGAACTTGACAAACTATTTGGTAGGGAGTTAGAAACAGTATACAGAATGGTGGGAAATAACTTCTGGTTGCTTACAAATTCTGAATCATAAGCGTGTGAGGTATGAAATGAGCACTGCGTGAGAAACGCTTCACATACACCATACGCTTTCTAGAATAAAATGCAGCAGAGACCACGTCGGCAGATTAAACAACGTAATAACTCATATTCAAGGATTAACACTACTAAACAACTCCCTTCTCACCAAAGAAATAAAAATCAAGTTCCAAAATCTTGACTACAATGGTGCTGCCATATGAAAAAAAAAACAAAAAAAAACCAACCAAACCCAAAAACCAAAGACAAAACCAAAGAAAAAAAAATGAGAAAACAAACATGCACTGGGTTGGGTTTTTCTCCAGATTACATGAGATGTGTTTAGGTACATCCTTTGAGCAGAATGTGAGCACCTGCTGGGAATCGGGCAAGCTCATGCACACGACCGAGACGTGAAGTTACAGCAGATACCACAACACCATGCACACGACAATGGCCAACCGGAGAATCCTACCACAAGGTGTGGAGATGCTCGTCCCTACCCCGTGAGCCACCGCTAGCTCTGGAGCTGGTGCTGGGGAGCCTGGTTACCCATTTTCATGACATGGAACGTGTCCTTTGGAGAATCTTGCTCCTGTGGCTTGTAAGTATTCCTATTTTTACAGTAATTTGATCAGGTCTGTTATCAAATGTAAAGCAAGAGTTTGGCAGGAAATTCGAGACACAATTTGTAATAGTGGAATGGTCATATCATAAATTCCAGTCACAGTGTCCTTATAAGAATAATTCTGCCAATATCACAGTGGTAAACAAGAAAAGCAATAGTATTTGTGAATTCTCCCAGAACTCAGGCCCTGAATAATTCCTGCCAGGCTATGGTGCTCCACAGGGAGAGAGGAACAGAAGCCCTTAGGAGATACCCTGAAGTTCTCAGTTCTCGCTAGGCCTGAAGCAGATGGTTTCTTCTACTATTGTACAATATAACCATGATGAACCATGAAGTAAGTGTAGCATAATAAATTTAACATCTAATTTAGGTATATTAGCCAATAGTAGCTAATAGTAGCTAATTAACTACTATAAGATAGCTCTAATTTGCAGATCTGAATTTCCTTTAAAAATAATGCATCTTTTACTCAGTGCCTTTTGTGAATGCTCCAAATACTTTAAGCCTACCAAGATGACTTGAAGTTAGGTTGGAATTATAACCTAAGACAGTTAGTGAAAAATTACGTTAAAACAAATTGGAAGACAAAGAAAAATTTGGGCTGACAGAGCTATTACCAGTTAAAACTCGGTATATTCTTGAAAACACGTTTAAGTTACCTAAATATTGTCTCTCATTTGAAAAGTGTTACATTTATTACTAAAGTCACTAAAATCCTGCTGAAAATCACTGCTAATCACTCCTGAGGCAAGGTGCTGATAAGGCGTCTCAGCACCGCGTGTCACAGCTCAAGTCAGAGCTCTGCCAGAGAAATTACAAAATACTGTAATTTGCACCTAATAAGAGAAGTGGGTTACTTTATCAAGCAGAATATGAGATAAAGCAAGAATTTAAACCAAATTACATTACCGTAATGATTCATTAGACTGCTTTATTTATTTCACCCCATGGTCACAAGCTCATGTTTTCTCTATCACATCAGCAGAGTGAACTCTGCTCCTAGAATTTTACCTCTTCATGTCTCTTAATCTTTTTTGTATTTTGGATTTATTCAGTTACCACTTCCTTGCGTATGTATAAATAATGCAGGAAGTTAACACTCCTTTTTTTTTTTACAGTAGTGTATATCTTCTTTTCCCAGGAAACATGTACCGGTTTTGTACTGAAAAGACTCTCTCTGTCACTTGGGCGTTAACTGCGTATCTCCCAAGCAAAAGCCATCTACTCTCAAACTCTTTTCTTCTTGGAAAGATGCAGAAATCAAGTTTTCCAGTGAGTTACGTGAATTAGTAAATGGACAATTTTTCATTTGACATGGGGTATTTTTTGAAAATAAATATATGTTGTTATATACTATAAAGAAAGATTGTGTTTATGCATAACAAACCCACAGAAATCAAATCATACTGATCTTTGGGACATCTTTTCATACTATTTCAAGATTTGCTCCTTGAGAGTGGACATATTTAAAAATCCCTTACAAGAAACCGTAATTGTCATAGAATTAATTGGCGTCACTTTATACCTCACCTTGCTTTAACTGAAGCGGGATCAAACTCATACTCTGCAGAAGCATTTTGGCAGTTTAATTTATGTAAGCATATTATTGCCCTTTTTAAATTCCCTGTTCTCTTCGGTTGGGATCTCTGCCCCCCTCCTAAGTCAACACGTGGTTATGAATTTCTGGCATCCGTAGGTCAGACTGCTGTACAGAGCGCTTAAGAGGTGAGCCACGTAAATGATGTGCACCGTACACACAAAAAGATCAGGATGGGGCTGTAACTGGGTATTAACCATTCCTACAGTAAACCAAACACCTATTAAAACTTGGCTTTAATATAGCTATAATTATACAGCAACGATCACAATTATTTTAACTGTTTATTATGACTGTTTACTTACCTCATCGGGGTTGGCATTAAAGGTGAGACTGCCCTCATCTAGCTGCATATACAATTTTCTAAAAGAAAATCCTAGAGGTGGATTCTTATTGTATATAGAACAGTGACCCCAAGTGGATTTGCACAACCTATGAAAACAGAATCAGCCTGTTATCAAAGTTCTTTTCTGCATTTCATGTATTTTACAGAAGCAAAGCACAATCAACAGTGCAAAGCCAAATACTCAAACTACAGGAAAAGTTAGAACCAGGTTGCTCAGAACACTTAGTTATTAAGCCTTTTGCATAATCGTTGCTAAAAGTCTTCATTTATATGATGACTGTTTTCTTGTCCCACATGTTTTAGTGTGTTTGAGTGCAATCTCAAAATATATCCCAGTAGGTGGCATCGTAATGACATCCACGCAGCTGGGACCTCTGGCACTCCTGGTACCTGAACATTGGGTAACTGGGACAAGTTGTTCTCCTGTGGCAGTAGGATAGTATAAAAAAGTTGTATTTCTTTTCTTGTGCCCCAGTTATGCAGCCAATGGGCACAAAATGATGCCATTAACTCATTGCTTTCAGGTCATTTTCCAGCTGACTGTCCGTTTTCCAGTCTTGACCAGTCCTAAGTACTTGATCCAGCCCCATCCCTCTGTATCTCCTGCCACTTTTCAGTTTCTTTTATACTATTTTATTTGACAGAAAGTTTTGTTTGTTTGTTTGTTTGTTTGTTTTTATTTCCTGGACATACAAACTCTGCAGAAGAATTATATAAATGTGTTTCCACTTGACACATTTGTGGAACTGACCTTTTCTTTCCCCCTTCCATCGCCATCTTCCAAAACCCATACATTAATGTTGCTCTAAGATGAGTCTAGTAGCTGAGTTGTCATCCCTTTCTACCTGGAGCTTCAGCTGAGTAGGTTTGCTTGCTCAAGCTAGACATTTGCTTGAAGTTCAGAGAAGTAATAATACAAATATTTGAGATGTGCTTTGAGCTAATACAAAAGTGAAGACAAGTCCTCGGGCTCTTTCCCCATGATATATCAAACAGGTGGGTAGTTCTACACATGTATACTTGTACCAAGCACGAGTAATCTCCAATAATTATACAGTGATGATAATTAGAAATCCAGAATAACACATTTTTAACAATATTCATGTCAAATCTCATTTAATGTAGGAATCTTTCACCCAAGTTAGAACTACAAAAAGCCTATGTTGAGACAAATTTGAAATCTAATCATTATTTTTACTATGTCCACGTGATACTTTTGGTTTTTTTGCTTACCCTTGCCAGAGAAGCTCATCATTAGCAAGATCCTGCCAGACGCATGAGGCCAGACAGAGATCAGTTGCATTCAGGTATGACAAAATGGTAAAACTAAGCTCTGGTGGCAGCATTTCCAGGTTAATGAATCCTTCTTGTTCTTTAGATTTTCTTGCCTTCAACAGGTGGTAGATGTCGATGCCTCCTTGGGCTTGTTTGCGATGGCTTGTGCTGGGAACATTGTTCGTAGCCATCCTCCTCCCATGGTCTCTGGTAAGGTACCCTTGTCCACCGTAACCTTGGTGTTGCAGTTGCTGGTTCCTAGCAACTCTCCAGAGTCCCTGACCCATCTGCGAGCCTGCTGGACATAAAATCCAAATTAAACGTTTATAAATACTTGTAAGACACACTGGAAAAAGAAAATTGTAGGACTGATCTGAACAGGGAAAAAAAAAGTGAGTTTTAACAAAGTTATGCTCATGATGTAATCTGTCTCCAATAGAGCAATTGAATAAATACTGAAAACAAAACCTAGAAGATTTTTTCCAAAAATTTATATACAAAATGAACAATAGGCTTCTGCAAACAGTACCAAACATATTGACGTCCTATGCAAGTTAAGAAGCCTTAAACATCAGAACATTTGGAATTATTCTTTTCAGACTTCCTTTAAAACTTAGTACAAATAGCTTATTTGGAATCAATCAATTGTTGTAATATGTAAGGAGAAACAAAAATGTCCTGAGTAGCTAGTAGCACACAAAATTAGGCTGTGCCTAACATTAAGACAAAGCTTAACGACTTCAATGTTAATGCATTAAGGATTCAGTTCCTTGTTTCTGAGCACCCAAAATATCTTTTCAATCTTTCCTGTACAGCAGCATAAAAGATTCATGACAAATCTTCTCTATCTTACTTATCACCGTTTTTATTATTTCTCATCAAACTTTGTTGGAGATGGTAATAAAAAGAACGTATCCTGAATGTCAGTCAGTTATCAAGAACTCTGAATGCCACAACTCAAATTTCAGTAACCACCTGGATTTACCAAGAGGGAAAATTAAAGTACGATAAATCATAGTAATTCAGTATGGGGATATTGTCTTAATCCCATCACAAGTAGTGTATATATGGTGATCTATCGTATTTTTCAACCTTTGTGACGATGACAGATCACTGAAGTGATCATATTAAGAATCTGCAGGTTCATGATGCTGACGTTATTTAAAGACACCCTTACGACCTGGTCTGGTAGGATTTCACATGTATTTGAAATTATCTGTAGTCTAATAGCACAGGGAGTTAAAATGTGTCCTGAAAACTGTATTATATTCAATTTAGTAACATACAAGATTTTACATATATTCATTATTTTTATTCTCATTTCTTTACAGTTATATATTTGGCTTATTTTTTTTTATTACACAGGGGCAGGTTAAACCATTATGAACTCCTATAAATTATCAGTTTTTTTTTTTTAAAAAAAGCTTACTGAGTCACAATATAAATAGGATATACAGTTGGTTACAGAAATGTATGAATAAAGAAGATATTCTCATTTTCTTGAGACCAGCATAATATTTTTAAAAGTCCTTAGGGCTACTGGTAAAGCTGTTTCACAAGAGGAAGACATACCACAATCTGCCATTTAAAACGTGGCAACGCAAGAGCGAGTGGCCTGATGAAAGCGGTAATTCGTGCTGGTGTTTGCAATTAACTCATGAAATTTCTAGATGTAAACAAAACGTATTTCTTCACAAGATGAAGCGCTGTGACTTTATTTTTCATTGCCTAGCTACATTAAAATAAGAGGTAGCAACTTTTGTTAGAGAGACATTCCCAGAGCTGCAGTTGCTCAGTGCCACCTTTTTTTTTAGCATCAAGCTGAAAACCGGTTTGCGAGGGGAGGCTGTAACAGCCAGGGGCTGGGGAGAGGAGAGGAGACTGTCCTAAGGGATGAAAAGAGCAGATAAGGAATATTTCTGAGCAAATACAACATTTCAAAAAGGGCTACTATCACTGCGCTGGAGGATTCAATTAAGATAAAGTTCCCATTTTGCTAGGCACTGTACACGAGCTTGTTAATTACTTAAGTACAGTACTTAGTAAATAGATAACTCTAAATATCTTGAGAGGCTTCAGCCAATTCTTGACCTTAGCCCCGTGAGTAAACTGAACACTGCCAACAAAGCGTTACACTTTCAAATATGCAGATGCCAAATTTAGAGGCTGTGCTCACCCTCAGAAGATGAGATGATCTGAATGACTGAATAATAGTGAGCATTCCATTCAATTATATCAAAAATGTAGGGGTTTGAAAGATGTATATGTATGCGTACACATGTAACTCAAAAGTAATCTGCATGCTTTCTCGGTCTAGCTCTTCACGTAAATACAAAAATAAAATCTGCCTGAAAATATAGCCCTGACTCCAAACAAAATGATAAAATAGCCAAACAGCAAAATACTAGTTTCGGGAACAGAAAGAACCAGGAGTAAAACCAGCCTGTAATTCCCCATCATTAGTTCAAGTCCTTAACCACTAAAGCAATAGAAATCAGCACGAAAAAATATAAGAATGTTGCAGTATTAAACCTGACATTTTACAAAAGATGAAATGAGGGAACCTATTCCATGTAAACTCAAATAGAGAGAAAGGGAAGTTCTGTTAAATGCAGAAATCTCTCTTTTGAGGTAACTTTTGGTAAGGCAAATTAAGTTTTAATTAATTAATTGAATTAATTTTGGTAGCATTTTTGCCATCTTTTCTCACATTAGTTTTTATTATTAGAACAAAGCCACATTTCTATACACGTTTGTTAACTCCCAACTGTTAAAAGTCTTCTGAAAATACTAATTATCTGGGCACAGTTTAAACAAACAAACAAAAAATACATCGGAAAGACAAAGACCAGTAGCATTATCAGAACCAGTTCATAGGAAGGCTGTGCCCAGTGAATTATCAAGTGAACTTTATGCTATCAGATAAGCATCTGGCAACTTTATAATAGCTTTCAAACCTCTTTCAAAGTCAGGTTATCTTTCTGTTCCATATGCACTACTTGTAAAGAATTCGGAGAGGAAATGCAGAGGACCAAGTTTTCCTACTCAAGGCTACTTAGTCCTAAATCAAACACCCAAATTTGAGTTGCTAGTTTAATATCTTTACTGTAATATTCAGCTAGAAGTTCCTGTTCCCAAAATACATTCCATGAAAGAATGCTGAGCTAACAAGAATATTAACAGTTTTCATTGGCGCTCGCAGCATTTTTCACCCCACACAAAAGCTAATTACGATCCAACAGCAACAACATAATCACGTCTAAATTATTTAACACTAGAAAGCAGCTCCAAGACAGAAAACAATTACAATTATTCAAGAAGCTAGCCTGCTGATAATGTATTCACATACTTACACAGAAGATGGCACTGCTGAAATAATTTCAAAGGTCTTTTTAAAGATAAAAAATGATAAAAATGTATATAGTTTCTATTTCCAGTACCAACTGAAGAAATTTCAGAGAAGAAACAAAGCGAGACAAAATTTAAACCATTCTAGAACCAGCTGCCGGAAATCTACAAGCTTTAATTTGCATGTAGCTATTCAGCAGCTTATATGCCATTTGTGAAATCACATCTTGTTTTCCCCATTGCTTTGTAGCAATCCAGGACAAATGCTTTGAGAACTCACTCATAAAACCAGATGAGTAAACCCTTTGTTATTATACAGCCCTTTAAGTAATGGTGTCCAGACTGTTTTTAAACTATTTTGAGCATACATTTTCAATTTCCAGATTCAACAGGCCACTTAAATGTATGTTTCCAAACTTCTAATTTTGTTACTTTATCTAATAATTGAAACATCTTGATAGTTTGGCAGTAATAACTATCACAGTAAAAATAACATCAAGCTTGTTTATAAATTGCTGATTTTCCATCGCTGTCAGATATCTGAGTCTGATTTCAATGTTAATCATGTCTTCTTCATGTTACCTTGTTACTGCATCATAAATTCTTTGAAGAGCACGACAGGATACTAAAAGCTAAATATAAGCTAGGTTTGACACTGAAACGGGGGAGACTGAGATGTGGGGAAGCAATTCTTTG
>JAHREE010000354.1:1340239-1378895 GCA_033628505.1 Tringa tobata | reverse complement strand
CTGGAAGTTAAATAAAAACCTTTTGGTTATCATGCCAGTAAATTCACACCTATTTTGAAATACCCACAGTCTGTTATCACCTGAACAATTTCAAGTGTATTTAATGCACCAGGTAAATAGAGAGGTATATTCTGTGATGAGTTGCTGGTCCTGCCTTCTGGTTTTTATACATCCAAACATGGCTCTTGCGGCCAGGTGACGAAAAGAATAAAAAGCAGCAAAAAAACTGAAAAATGCAAAAGGTTTTCATTGCTTGTGGAGCTTCCACTCCTTTGAAACAGTTTTAGTGGATATAGCCAACCCTAAATTCTTAATATGCTTTCAGATATTTTTTAAATATAGAGATCTTTGATAGTTGATTGGATTGAGGGTTACTACTTCATCCCATTTAGAATGAATGAAAATGATGACTGATATTAATTGCTATCAAGCCCTAGCTCTGTGCTATATTGTAACACTTTAGAAATAGCAGTGTCTAGAAAAGAGGAGGGAAAACCTTTGAATTTCAGTGATAATTCTATTGCATTTTGTAACTTTTGTGTACCTTTTTTTTTTTTTTTAAGCAGGAGAATGTAGTATATTACATTTATTTCATAATCTGAAAGAAGAATAGCATTTGGAATAATGGCAACAGGAGACCTAAAAGGAAGTATAAGAAAAATAGAACAAGGACTTCGCCTGTTAAATTATCCAAGAGATGTGGATTACACAGTGTAAGTGGCAGTGTGAATAAACTTATGCTGATACATATGACAGCCAGAAGAGTAAACGAGATATGTATAAATATTAGCGTTGCAGCCAGGGATGAGTAAGCAGAGCATGTGTCTGGGGGAAGCTGGGGTTTGATATGTATGAACTGGAAGATAAAAGGATGCAGTTTTGCTGTGCTGAACAGTCCTTAGAATATTCCTGAACTGTCTCATTATCTTGCTTTGCTTTCTTCTTTTTGTGGTGTTATTTTTTCTGTCTTTTTTTTTTTTTAATTAATCTCTCACTTTTATAATTTCTTTGTAAGTGCTACCAAAATTTTCTTCAGGACATTTCATCCTGTAAAGTTTAAGGAAAAAAAAGGGGTTGAATCTTGAGATGGAAATGCTGGTGGGCTTTAGACCTGACAATGTTGTAATTATATGAGCTTATTGTATGAGTTGTTTTGAGCGTTTTGCAGATAACAGTAAAGGCTACTGAATGAGAAGTGCCTGGAAAAAACCGTAAAATGAAGGAGATACTTGTATATAACATCCTGCGATATTAAAACACCTTTAAAGTGAAATGTTTAAATTAATGTAATGAAAAGCTTTTTTTATCTTCTGCTGTGTAAAATGCTTTTGTTTCTCACTAGGTTAGTAAAGGGTGACCCAGCTGCATTTTTACCCATCATCAGCTATTGTTTTACATCCTTTTCAACTCACATAGCGGAGCTTTTGGTGAAGTGTGATGTGGAACTCACAGCAAAGAGTGACTTGCGTTTTATTGAAGCTATTTATAAGGTATCTCTCTTCATGGTCTTTGCAGAGGAGACACAGTTTTGAGTGTGGCCTCGTAAGCATGAAACATCTACGGGTATTACTAGAAAGGGAAGATTTTTGGCAATGAATGTGAATTGTAATTCTGTTAAGATTTAAAATGAGTATTAAGTCACTGTGTGGTAAATCTTTATAATTTTATGAAAATCAGGATGGATATTGTAGCCAAATATTTTGAGACACTTGCAGAAACAGTAGTATTATTGTTTTATGATAGTTTTGAATAAAACCAAAGTATTTATTACAATTTTACAGAAGTGACCTCAGGAGAAATCATAGCTAGCAAAAAATCCCAGCAAACTTCAATAATTGTAATGAAAGCACAATTAAAAAATACAGCTATTTTAAAATACTATACTATATTAATATATACAGTCCAATATTTAAGAGTTTATTAATTGGAACAAAAGTCTTAACCGAATGAAAATAATTTTGAACCATCCTTAAAACTATCCATAAGCACATTTTTACAAAAGGTGACTTGCTGTGTTAACGAGTACTGGCTTATTCAGGCTGGTTTTCCATCTGAGGAGGACAGAGACTCCTTCACAAAGAGGCTCTGTGGGAGCCTCACTTAAGCCCTCTGACGCGCTCGCTGAGATTAACACAACTTCTTCTTGTGCCTTCACTTTGGAAACTTTTTGTTTAACTCCTGAAATATTAATGTCTGCAGTCATTTATTTTATAAATCTTAAGACACTGAGTTAAACTTTAGAAGAGTGATGGGAATGAAATGTTTCTGGAGGAGTTATGTTGAAAGTCTAGTCAGAGGAAACAGCTGAGAATATATAAATAACCAAATGAGAAAAGGTTTAGCTGCTCAAGAGCAGAATGAAAGAAAAGATAGTAGAAAATTAAGAGCCTGAGCAGGCCGTTTCTACCATAAATTGCACGATGATTTTGAAAGCAAAGTGAACTCTTCTCTTGTTGCAGCTGCTTCGAGATCAATTTCAATATAAACCAGTTTTAACAAAACAGCAGTTTCTTCAGTTTGGCTTTGCGGAAAGAAAAATGCAGATTGTTTGTGACATCATCAACTGTGTGGTGAAAAAACATAAGGAATTAAGTAACTCGAATAAGGTACTGATTAAATAATAACTTTCTTATGAGATAAGCTGCTTTTGACATGCCTGGTCCTGCGGGGGAAGCTGAAAACCAGTTTATTTGAAGGTGCAGCATCGCTGATGGTCAAAACGGGGGAAATAAGTCTAAAGTTCCATTGTAGGGTGCTTGAGTGCTATCAGGAATACAAAAAAACCGCAACTGTCAATGCTTCATAGTATAAACAAAAAAATATTTGAACTAAGATTAATCTAGTACTTGATAACTTTACAGTAAGTGATATATTTTCCTTTGCACTTCTCAACATAGTGAATATTTGCCTAACTCAGACTTTTCAGATAGATTTAAAACCAAAGCAAATACCGTCTGATGTGTTAAAGTTCTGGTAACATTTAATTTAAACATGACACTTATTTGTCTTTCAGTGGTATACATCTCATAGAGGATTATTTTCATTACTCATGTTTGCCTTGTGTTGTCAAGACATTATTTTTCACCAGCGTATGCTGTGTATCAGTGTTTGCTTTAATAAAAGGAATTTTCAGTCTTCATATTTGACAGGATTTTGTTTGAGTTTATAACAGTCTTCAGGACTTGTGTATATTTCATTTGTTACATTTAGGGGCATAACTATATTTTTTCCATATTTGTCTTTAAACTCTAGTGCAAGTTGCCTTTTTGCTTTACAACCAGCTTTGATGCGGCCTTGCTTAGGTGTTAATGAGGGTATGAATATGTCATTCACTTCCAGATCTGTTTTCTCTGTAAATTTGGGTCATGCTTAAAGGTTTTTAGACATTATTATGCTGCAGAGGTTTGAATGTGTTTGTGGGTGCCGTGCAATGTTCTTGCCTGTTATTGATGGCAGAAAATGGGATGTGTCATCCCATTCCCATTTACCCCCCTGAAAATATTCCTGTTTTGGAAGCATAATGTATAATATTTTATCCTCTTCACTTTGAAGGTTAAATCCCAAACAAGGAAAAAACTCAGATGTTTTAAATGTGAAGTATGGTCAAATTGTGAGAATGCCCTTGCTGTTCCTGGCAGCAGCGCTCTGAATTCCAAACAGGTAGGAAAAGAATTTTTATGTTGTACATCTAAAGGTTAATCTTGTTTGTACCACAAAACTTTTAAGACTAGGACTGCCCATTAAATGTCTGTGATTTCTATTTAGAAGGAAAATACTGCTCTTAGCAGCAAGGAAAACTTCACAAAGAAAATATGTGGAATGACTTCTCTGGCACTTCTGGTTGTTGAATGGTGGAACTGGAGGGGGGTAGATGGGAGTGTATTAAGTATTCCCTGGAAGAGGAGAGTTTCAGCTTCACTAAAACATCTAGGAAGCTGTAATTGTGGGTTCTTAATCATTAGGTAATTTCTTTTGTGTTGTGACGGGACACAAAGGCAAAATTTGTCTTTCATTATTCTCTCCGAGGGAAGCATTCAAAGGAAATGAAATGTGTAGCAAATAGGGCTGTTTTGCTGTCAAGAAAAAGAGAGAGTTCTAATCTTCCTAGTTAAACTTTGTATTTTCTGAGTGTTTGAGTGGTGGTTTTGCTGTTGGAACTGTCTATACTGATATTAACACGTACAGTGAGGTTCATACCTCCCATTCCACACTTAGAAGTCTAACACGCCTGACAGTATGAGAGAACATTAATGCCTTCGTTACCCCTTATGGAAGGGAAGCAGGGTACACAGTACACATAGTAAAGTCTGTCCAGATTTGTTTTACACTTTCATGTCTATATGACTGTTTTAGTTAAATTGCCTGCTGTTGCTTTCTGTGTTTTGCAGCCAGTTGGGATAAGATTGTCAACTTTAAAAAAATAAATACTAAACTGATAGGTCTTTTCGGTCAGTTACTTGGCTGATGAATTGAAATGTTCTTATAATGAATGACGCCAGTGAATTTTTAAATTTTTTTTTGTTTTTCAACATGCTCAAAAGAAGCCTCAGGTAGAGCGGCACACAGGAAATGAAGTTAGTGTTGACCTACATCCACTCCCCCTTCCAGCACAGGGAGCTGGTAAAGAGGAATTGTTCCTAGATCATGAAGTTGTGGAAGTTAAAGGTGAACAAGTAAGAACTTTCATTTTAAGATGCCGTCTGCATGTATTCTTAACTTTTTTTTTTACCAGATTCTTGTAAAGGGATAAAGGTTTTTACAAGATAGCTGGATGCTCCTTAGGTATAACTGACAGAAATATAATAAATATATTTAAAAAATCAGTTGTATTTTACTGCACTTTCAAGAGCCAGTTCTGTCAACAGTTTCTTTTAAAAGCCAGATTCCGCAAATGTTCCTATTACGGCAATTCTGAAAGAAAAATAATTTTCTAATAGAACAGAATGTGGTTGCTGAATTGGAGGAAGATTCCACTTAATTTCATTGATCAAATGATGAATTATATCTGTTTTGAAATCAGAGGTCATGTGTTCTTATCTGTATTTCCAGGTCATAGAAGATAATTCTGAGCTGGAGCTTCTCAAGAGCCAGCTTGCTGATTGCCAGGAGAAGCTTCAGAAGCTGGACTGGATGGAAGACAAACTGCATAGTTTAGAAGAGAAACTGAAAGGGAAGGTGATCATAGATGAGAAGGACTGGAATAACTTGTTGAGTCGAGTTTTGCTTCTCGAAACACAACTGTTGTTGCAGTCCAAAAAGGTATGTTAATGTCTGTTGGTTTTTTTCTATATCAAAAATTGCCCAGACACGGGTTTTTTCAGCCTCTTTCTGCTTGTCCTGCCTCCTGATGAGTACTTTTTCCTGTTTTTAAAGGTGTGATCAGAATGGAAGTGCTGTTTAAGTAATTGGTGGTATTTTTTTTTTTTCTTAACTGTTGCTAAGTGCTGTTTTTTTTCTCATGCTCTCTGAAACAAAGCTCTCTGTTGGAAATTCTTTCCTTGCAGGAACAGCAGGTTTAGCTAAGTCTATTTATTCTTTTTTTTTAAACTGTGTGTGTTTTTATTTCCTAGTGAAATTGTAGGAGGAAGCTTTTGAAGACGCTTAATTATGCTGTCTTTGAAAGCCTGATGTTTCTGTAGTTGAGAGTTTCATCGTGCTATTAACACATTTCAAGGTTTCCTTATTCTGGTCTGCATTATTCTGAATTTCTTATACTGGCCTGCAAATGTTGTTGCTGTTGATACAATTACATTTTTTAATTCTCCGGACTCTAATCAGATACAGATATTTCCTCTGGAAGGTTAAGTCTTCATTCTATATAACTAGCATTGACAAAAATAGACAGTATGCTCAATGGAAAATACAGGGTTAATAGAAAAATGAATTTTTATTTTAGTCTTATTCTTAGTTTGTGGCTCTCTGAAATTTCTAGCCTAATCAATGATCTTTCTCTTTTTGCACTCCCCCTTCCCTCTTTCCTGTTTCTTGTCCATTATACTAATTGCATTTTTAAATCTGTGAAAGTGCTATTGTTGTGATGTGGCTACGTTTAGCGTGTTTGTCAGAACAAATCAAGTATTTTGTTGCATTAAGACTCTGGGTTATTTCTCATGCTGTTGAAAGGTCCTTGAATGCATATTGTATAATTTCATATATGTACACATGTCAGGATTTTGAGATGCAGTGAACCCTAGCATCAACTTTGTGATCACATGCTTAATTTCAAAGGTATTTGCATATGTATCTCATGTGTATCCTTCAGATGCTTTCCAGAAGTTGACAACCCTCGTGGAAAATAGTTGATGAGCATTGCGTTCTCCTCTGTAGTTGTAAAAATGTTGAATTTATTTGTAACTGTAACAATGTGTCTGTTGTTGACCCTACAAATTTGAAAATGTTGTATACAAGTATTACCAAGACACTCTTTTTTTTTTTTTTTCTTTGTGCCCTGAAAGTGTGGTAGGTGTATAAAATCTCGAAATAAAGAAGTGTTCAGACTGAGCACTGGATTATTTCTAAAGGCTGGAGCTCTAGTGATAAGGATTGACGTTCTCAAGCCTGTATTGCAGACTAAGCTTGTTCTTTTCCTTCTGTAAATATGGTTTATTATTACTTAAGTAACATGTTTATTGCGGTTCTTCAAAGGTTTGGAATAGTATTTGGAAAATACTTAATGGAAATTTTTGAGTGATATTAATGTTAATTATATTTCTGTACTGCATGTTACTGAAAGGAGTCTAGCAGAAAGAAGTTTAAATGTAGTTTGTGTGTGGCATTGTTGCTTGTCTTTTTTCAAAGCAAAATAAGCTGGTTTTTATATTAAAAAGTCTTCAAAACCCTAACTTTTTTGCAATAGGCGTTTGAAAACTGCCAAGAAATAATCCTTTGGGCCAGAGAATTGCTGCCTCTTTGTTTCGTGACATTCCATCCCAGTCGTGCTGCACAGATATAGAAGCAATTCAGAATTACGCCTTTCTTCTTCCTCTTGCCTTTTCCAGGGAAGCCTTGGCCTCCGGCCAGCGTAGCAGGAACACTCCAAGGTCTGGCTTGCCCCGCTGCCAAAGCAGCAGCAGCTGTGCATTTAGCTCTGGGAACCTCTCAAAGCTACCAAATCCATTTCAGTCAAAGGAACTGAGCAGAAGCAGTCAGTACAGATAGCTATTTTTTAATATTTTTTTTTAAGAGATATCCATTATTACAGTTTTTTCCAGCTTCTTCCCACACAATACCTACTATTTATCCTTCATTCACATAAGTGGCTATAATATTCCCCAAAGTGATGTACTTTACCAAAGGCTGAGATTTGAAATCATAACAATAACTTATTAATGGAAAAAGCCTGGATTTTTTACTTTTGAAATTAGAAAACTGCACTCAAACCCAGTTATTGTTAATACAACTTTAATTTTGTTTCCTTGTTTGTGAACAACCTTTTCAAAGGTGGATTGAGTTAAACTGAGAACCTTTCTTAAAAGAGCCCTCTCATTTAGGAGCCTGGGAAAGTAGCTTAAAGTAGAATTTTGAGTTCTAAGCATTTTAGTGGAATGAATTTCTATAGGCTGAAACTTTAGGATGGAGGAGCTGCATTTTTCAATATCAGCCAGAAGTAGAAGGTGCACTGATTTTATGAAGATGTAACTGTTAGCACAGGCTGACTGTTCATTCTGCTCACACCCAGGTTAGATGCATATTTGGACCCAGATTTGACCTGTTTGCGAACAGCAATATTGATACTAAAAAGGCCCCCATGAAATAAACTTAGTTTTTTAATGCAATTGCTGTTTGGAAATTTTGGATTAAAAAAAATCCAAAATTAGTCCTGTAAGATATTTGTGCAGTGCCAACATACCCGGGTGGTGTAGTAAATGCATACATCATTAGTATTTAAATATACTTTTGTTCAGCAAAAGATGATTTGAAGAGGTTTTTGCCATTTAAAGATATGGCTAAAATGCAGTCAACTTGTATTTCAGAGAGACTTCCCTACAGACTTCACAAATATAAGCCAAGAATGTACTTCTAGTAGGATTCCAGTTTGTCCTGGTGAGTACTAATGCTTTTCTTTTTAATTAACATCCTATGCTACGTGCTTCTTGCTGACCTTGACTGAGTAAAATAGTGGTTTTTAAGTAGACAATTGCAATTTAGCGACCTCTGAATTTAAATGTGTGCTGCAAGTTAGAAATTAACCTGCTGGTCATTTCATGTTTGTATTTTATTCTCTAGAAGCTTTATTTACTGAAATAAATAATCTTTAAAGCATTCATGAAAATATACAGCAATAGTAATTAATAGTTACAAATATCTCTACTAAAAATCTCAAAGATGCAAATTTAATTAAGGTGCTATAGCTAAAGCTCTGAAAAACAATAATGTTATCTGCTCTCCAGAGCAGTTTCATTATCATAATGTTTTAAAAATAAGCTATTTGTAAGCACAGAAGGAATTATATCTGCTGCCACGTGTTTGTTATAATCAAATAGTGCCACATTAAGATGTTGACTTTTACTTTTATAATGGGGCTTAGGACAAATCAGGGCTCTTTCACTCATAATCTGTGCTGTTTTTCAAATCAGTGCTGGACACTCTCTACAGTCCCATCCCTTTGGAAGCAGTTTGCAGCTTTCCAACGAATGTTTCTGCTAAACTTTCTGATTTTAAAGAGCGAGTCAACTTTTTTTCTTCCATTTCCAACTTAAATTTGATAAAGTACAAGAAATAAATGAAACAAATGAACCTTAAGTGGAAAAGAAATTAAAAACTGACCATAAGTAATTCTTCTTTCTTCCTCAATGGTAGCTCTTTAGCCCTTACATTTCCTTTATTAATTATTTAATTACTTATATTTTTTATTAATTAAGCCTGTTTCCCCTATGGCAGCTGTTATTCCTCCCACCAGTAGTAAGGAGAATATTCTATTTCCCATTCTCACTTAGTAGACATTTTTGTCCAATGTTGGGCTGTTGCACTGAAATTAAAAGGGGCTCTTGGTAACCCGGTTTCCATGGAAATTAGGAAGGCAGTTTCCTGGTTATGTCAAAGTTTGTTTTAATTCTGTAGTCTCAGAAATGGGACCTTCTTTTTACAGACCTTAAAGTTTGCAACGTGTTTAACTGCCTTTCGTAAGGTTAGTGTATGTTGCTGACGCTTCAGGGCTTTGTAGTCACAGGCAGGCTGACGGGCTTTGAGAGAGAACTTCCATATTTTCACACTTTTAGAACTCTTCTGAATTTGTTACTCCTGTTTTTTCTAAAATATGATTCAGGAAATTTTAGGCATATGAGTTGTGCGGCCGGTCTGAACTCTGGTATCTGACATGTGCTGTGCTCGGATGCTTTGATTCTCCTTGGTTGTAGTGCTCTTCAGGAATCACAGCTATACAGAAGAAAAGTTTTAAATTTTAATTGATTTAAAATAATTTAATATGATTATAAATACAGAATAAGGTAGCTAAACATGTTCCAAAGATATGAGCCATAGATGGTGGCCTTACTAAGCATAAGAGTGTAGGAACACCTTTTCTCTCTAAATATTAAATTCCCTTCCCTGACAATAGAATTCTAAAATTGCAAAGATTATCAAAGCCTTTCCCAATGTAGAAGAAAAGTGTGTTTCTGCTGAGTGGACGCTGAACCTATCCCAGAGGGAGGAGAGCTAGGGAAACAGCAAGAGCTTGGTACAAATTTTAAGCTAAGCAAAAAGGTGATGATTTTGCTTGTATTTCTAATGCTTATAAGACAGCACTTAGCACAAATTAATGGTTTCTGAATAGGTAGTTTACAATAAAAACCAGGCAAACTATTTGAAATCACTCTAAAATGTTTGACCCAGTAATTAGACTTTCTTAAATATTGATTTTACTGTAATCAGGATAAAGGCAGCATTCCTAGGGATTTTTTGGGGATTTGTCTTGCGTGTGTCAAACACAATATACTGCACTTCCCTTGGTTTAAGAAAATGAGAAGCCTGTTTTGGACCCTCACCAGTAGCTTTTCTTTACCCCCCCCCTCTAAACAACGCACTCTCTTCTGTTAGTCCATCCTGTAAATCAAGCTCTCTGAAAGCTGACCTTGCAATAGAGAGCAAAAAGGCAAAGGTGACACAGAGCCCGAGTCTTTCCCCACAGACAGAGAGAGGAAGGAGGAGAGGCCCGAGGGGCTTCACCAGCCGCCTGCACGCAGCTCGCCCTTACCCTCAGACCCATCTCCAGAAGCCACCACCGTCCATTCTCCCGACCTGACAGACCTTCCAAAGGTGAGTAAAACTGGCTAAATCCTTACTTGGCTCCTTTCTGAGGTCAAGAGAACAAGTAAGCATTAGTTTTAGTTGTATAAACTACGTGAAAAACAAGTAAACTGCGCAAAGCTACAGCGAGGTCTGTCTCGTACGAATCCTTCGGATATGTAAACACTGCTTAAAAGTCACATTTTTCCCTACAGATTTTTCAGGTGGGAAGTCCATCTGAAGAATGTTCACTTTGAAGAGTTCTCTGACTTTGTTGCTTTTAAATTGCAGGAGACAACAAGGCAAAGAATGGAAAGGATAAGGAAAATGTAAGTAATAGGAAAGGGCAGGAGGAATTCCTTTCCCGGGAGGGAGCTGTGCTGGACTGAGGCACAGAGAGATCGTACATCTGTGTTCCAAACCTCAAAGGTCTCTGCGTCAGGTGTGGCATTTCCTTATGACCCCCCTGGATAATAAATCCACCTACAGCCCTGTGTTTGTGGGATGAGTCACTGTTTTGGTTTCTAAAAAGCAATAGAAAGCCTTCTTAATAGTATTAACTGGAGATTAAAGAGTGTTTAGAATCCGCTTGACAAGGAATAGGAATATTATTTATCTTCTGGTAGGAATTCCCTGCACCTTCTCTTCCTGAAAAATAACTACAAGGTCTTAACTTTGTTTTTTATTATTTAAGGAAAAGTAAAAGCAATTTCAGCCTAAGCATTGCGATAACTGCGTTAACATGTATTTGATACTAGTCCTGAGATCTGTAATGACATTATCTTTAGTAAAAAAATTTGTTTTTAACACTTGAGGAGAAAAATATTGCTGTGTAATATTTCTTTAGCAGGAGATTTCTTTTCTCTAAGTGCCTGGCCTGGGAAAAAGAAAAGCTGTAGCCATTTTTTTGTGATTTAATGTTATTGTGTGGGTTACTTCTTTCTTTATGTAAACTTAAAATTTATGGAGATGTGGTCAACCAATTGCAGAGGAGGGATGAGGAAACTTAAGGTTTGTGTTGCTTGTTAGCATTTGGGGTTCATTAGAAAGTTAAAGGTGAGTCAGTTATTTTTTTACTGTATTGTATTAAGTGTGTGTGTGTAAACAAAATTTATTTTCAGAATTGAGGAAACCTCAGAATTGTTGAAAACATCAAGCAACACCTCTGAGAAGACCTGAAAGGCCCGGTCTTCAGACCTCCTCTCTGGAGACTTTATGGATATCAAAACTAATATGTATGTTTGTACAGCATTAATTTTTTAATATATAGAATTTGTAATGATGGGCGGTGCTTTTATTCCTTTGAATAAATATTTTCTAATGCGTCTGTGTATTAATTCTGTTCCCCTCGGCCTCAATTTTTGGTTTTAAAACTGTTGGAATAGCTTTCCCCCCTGCTTTGTGAAGTCATTACAGGGGTATATTTCTGCGTTGACATTTGTTAGCGGGGTGCTAAGTAATATGGTTCTTAAAGTGCAGGGTTTACATCCTGTTGGAAACATTCCAGCTGGGACGTGTGTATTACCCCCACGAGGCTTTTCCTCCGTACCCTCTTACCATCTGTACTGCGGAATAAGTCTTAATGAAAACTTCAATACTCAATTTCAAATATTTTTTTGCTGTTTTTTTTTTAATGTAAATATTGATGCTGAGAGCACCAGTATGTTATGGCTTCCATTTAACATTGACAAAAGCAAGGGTGGGTTTGATCCCAAATGCCGAAATGTGGAAATAAGTCCGGAGCCTTTGGCTGCGGGAGGTGTGATGAGTGTTTTAGTGCTCTGCCCAGCAGCACAGATGGAACCCAGCCAGTACACAAAGATACCCAACATCTTTAGACTTAAAAGCCATATTAAAAATTTCTCTTTAGAAGCGTAAGTAGATGTAAGACTTCCATAAACATTATATTATCAAACCTCATACATCTTTGGTTTGATCAGATTTATTTATTTATAAGTCTACATGTTCTTTGTGCTACAATACTCGCTTTGCTTAAAGTGACTTTTTTGGGGGGTTTACTTTCACAAAATCAGTGGGTTCTTTTGGCAGAGTTTGCAAATGGAGGCGAAAGCAGCTGTTTGACATTATGCTGTAAAAAGTGATTTATAGGTTTTAAGAGTAATTATGATTTTTTTTTTCTATAACCAGATGGGATATAAATTGACTTTATTTTACATACAAACAGAAGAACGTGCGGTGATCCATTATGCTGTATAAACTTCAGTTGAGGGGTTTGCGACTTTTGCAATAAAACTTACTTTTCCAGTTGTTTCAAAAAAAATAATTGGAAAGTAAGATGATGGGAACACTTTTTACTCTTTAATTGAAAATAGACCTTGCAAATCACTGTTTGTTATCCCAACAATGAAATAAACATTTTTCTTCTAAATGTTTGACCAATTCACCAGGAAAAAATGGTATTTTCTGAAATAGGGCTACAGCACCATCTTGTGGAAATCTATATAAAGGAATTACCAGAGGAAAAAAGTATATTACTATACAGTTAAAGTTACTGCTTTAAGCCAGTAAGGATCAAATATCTCGAAATATTAATTTTCTTTAATTTTTCCTCTTTGCCTGGGAATCGAAGAGGCTTTTATGTGAAGTAGGATAATTATTCTGTGTGATATTTGATAATGTTGGTGGCAGGAGCTGGAGCAATGAGCCTGTTGTTTGTGGATGTTACGGCAGAGATGGGACGTGGTAGTCACTATCAATGAGTCAAGTTACAGAGATTTATCGTTGAATGTGCCTGAGGGAGAAAGTGTTAGAAAAAGCTCTTTCTGTAAATGTGCAATTTAATGTCATGTCACTAAAAAGTGGAAAATCCGGAGTTGTTCAAATATTTCTTTCTTCCAGAGGCTTAAATGCAGCACTTTTCTCTGCAGAGAAGGATTCAGGCTTTGTAATTAAAGGCTTTGCTCTTGTTTTCAGGACCAGGCAGGGATGTGCCTTCTTGTGGCTGTAGCCCGGGCTGGTTTACTGCTGGGGCAGCAGAGCTGCTCTTCTAAAGGTCTTTCACATTTGCTTTCCTTTTCTTGTTTTGGAAGATAGTACCATCTTCTGAAAAAAAAAAAAAAATAGTTCATAGTGCGTTCAAACCCTCTTTACATGTTTGAGTTATAATTTGTTTTTTATTCTGTTCTGTCATTGGAACCGGTACTAATAAGAGTATGTGTCCCAGTGAAACTGCAGCAAAGCAGTGCAAAGCTGGGAAATTCATGTAATGACTGAAAACAGCAACAGTTTGGGAATAATTCCTGGTGCGGTGCTACTTCCAGCATCGTCACAACACTTGGAGTTGACATCCTACATGTGCGAATGGGTGGATCTTGCCAAGGGCAGGGGGTGGCACTGGGGGGGCTTTAAGGTCCCTTCCACCTCTAACCACTCTGATTCTATATATATTTTTTTTTGAATCTGTCTTGTCTAACGTGAGTATGCACTTTATTTACTGAAATGAAAACATGATACAGAAAACAAGAATTCTGCAGATCACTCAGGTCTGGTCATACCCGAGTCCCAAACAGGCTCAGATCAGGGTTTATGCCCAACTTGGGATTGTTTTGCATCATCAGAAGGGTATTCAAAGCTCAAAGCCTTAATTACTAAGTGTGTCCTGTTTCCTTATAAGTCAACCCAATTTTCTTACACTTATTTCTGGAGTTCTTTTCTTATTTCTGTTCGGGCTCGGTTCAGTCTCCAGTCCTACAGCAAACACTTCAATGTTTGAAGTTTTACTTTCTTTTAAATTTCCACGATACAGAATACTTGTTGCCTTGAAATTAGTTCCATTAAGGAAAAAAACCCTTTTGTGTAATTAACAGAATAATTAGCAGAACTGAAATCTAGACTCAGTGTGGAGGGAGATTACTTGCTTTTCCTTCCACATCAGTCTTGCAGTGATTAGTAAGAGCCACCTTGTTTGAATTCTAATATAAAAATACCAGAAAATAAGAGCAACGAAATTAATGTGGTGTATTTATTATAGAGTTTTGAAGAAGTATTCCAACGTGAAAAATACGGCATATATATTAAATTTTTATTCTTTTTTTTTTTTTTTTAGCTTAAGCCGCTTGGTAGCGGGTAGGCGTTGGGACTTCAGTTTAGCTGAGCCTGATGAGAGCGTCTTCTCTCCCCGCAGAGGATCAAATAGGTGATAGCTGCTTTTTTTTTTTTCAAATGAGCTATTCTTTTTTAATTCCTTCAACACGAGTATGTGTTGAGTTGTGGGGAAAGCTGTCTGGCGCCCAGATGGCTTCACAGCAAACTTTGTGTTGTGATACAACCACCCCAAACCCTATTGCTCATACAAACCCCCAGTTTTTCTAGTGGCTATTTTGTTCCTCTTTTTTTTCCCCCTTTCCTTGCTCATTGGCTTTTTTGTCTGATCTATTCTGTCTATTTTTATTTTATTATAGTAATGAAAAGCTAAAAAGATATGGACACACTGAAGTTTGAGAAGTGCATTCTTGTCTTGTAAAGGTTAGTTTTTCTGGAGAGAGAGAAAAGAAAGATGATCAAAATGCAACAGAAGCTACTGATATTTGTGGAATTTACTGACTTTTTACTACAGATACTTAAAATTCTTCACTAATCATCAGTGAACGGGGGGCTAAACCATCTTTTTCTATCAGCTGCTTGTTTTGACATTGGGAGTTAGCCATCATTTCAAACAGTCGTGGTTGTAATTTTAATCTGGAATATATTATTTATTTAACATTGCAGTTACTTTTCTGAACACTTTGTGCTACCTATAGTTCCTTTTAGGTTATTTCTGGGATCTTTTTTTAACTCTATGTGGTGAAAATCTAAGTACCTCACTATAAACCTCAGGCAGCAAAATGTTTCTTTGGGAGAGGTATTAGATCTGCAAAAATCGCTTAATGATAGCGTGTTACTCAGAAATCTGCCCAGATACCACAGAAGCAATAGAGGTCTCTGTTGTGGTTTTTGTAGGATAATTAGGATGATGCAATCAATACGAGGATTCTAGTTAAAACAGTCTGGGCTTGAGTGTTCCAAATGGGGAAGTGGTACTAAATCTGATATTCCTGCACTTAAGCATCCTATGGTGTATTTCCTGCGGTGTAGTACTCTTAGTACCTTTTTTATTCAATGTGACCTTATTTAAGAGAGAAAGATGATGGTTACAGACCTCATCCTCATTAGACTCTGTGCAGAGCAGGTGCTTGGTTTGGAAGTAGTGCAGCTTTTTGCTATTTGTGAAAAAACTGCTCTAAGTTAACAGCAACGCGTGTTGGTTTTCCTCTCCCCTTTACCTTTCCAGTTATTGTAAAAGAAATTTCATATGCCACACAGCAAAATAGCAAAATTATATTTCTGCTGATTCTAGAGCCTATAACCAAAGTTAATGTTAGGTTCATAACGATTAATTTTTAGCATAAGAGACATCAATGAATATTATGCCTCAGGGTATTTTAATTAGAAATATAATTATTTCTAAATTTATTTCTTAATACATATTTCTAAAACATCCTGCAAGGTCTTCATAAACTTTCCCACTTGTACTTCTGTTCCCATCCTGCCTTCATTGAGCACACGTCGAAATATGAACCGGGCTTTGGAGAGCTGCTGTTAGAGCTCCTGGAATACTTTCCCTGACTGCTGAAGAGTTTCCCAAAGCTGGAGTTTTTGGCAGATGAAGGGATTTCCTCCTGCTGCTACACGTTCCCCTCTGACTGTGCTGTGAACTGCATTTCGTAGCTGATGGGACTTAAGTATACTTCTCTGAAAATACACCCTGAGGGCTATTGGGGGTTTTTATTTTGAGTTTTGGTTGTGGTTTTTTTTTTTCTTTTCCATCCACATCCTCTCTGTGATGCAGCTCAAGACGCTCCGTTGGTGTGTGGAGGCTCAGCTGGAGCAGCACCCTCTGGTCTCACTGGGCAGCAGGAGAGGGAATGGCTTGAGTTCCAGTGTTACTGGGGAAGGATTTGCTCTCTGAGCTCCCACTGAGCAAGGCGTGAAGACATTCCTAAACCCGACGTATGTATTCGTGGAAACTTGTTTATTGCATCTTTCTTTAATTTATGTTTGAATTGACTTAATGAAGGGGCAAATGTGTGTCTGAAAAGTCATGAAAAATAGGATTAAAGGGAATCTACGTTTTGGAATTGGGTCAGTTTTCAAGTGTTAAAATAGCCCTATTTATTACATGTGCTTCTGATTATTTTTTTTTTTTTCCCCCTGACCATTTTTTGTCGATTTGGAGGCATATTTTTTTCATTGTGTTTAAAAAAAAAAACCACCACCAAACACACTTCTCCCCTGTTGCTCTCTAAAATGACCATAAAATGTACAGGCAAATGCAAACCTGATCCTCAGGGGAATGTGTTTGGAAACCTTTTGTATTGTGCAATAAACATGTAGGCACATGTAAGGCATCTAAAGTAATATTTCATATTGGAGATTGCACTGTATTATAAAAATAGGATACAAATCCCCCTCTCACCCTGAGTTTAACTGTAAGGGGGTAAGCCAAACAATATAATGAATGGAGTTCGAAGCATTTCATTGCTATCAATGCAAATGAATTTTAATATCCGTGAAGACTCTCCAGTTACTATTAGAAGCGCACGTTCGTTTGTTCGTAGGTGATGAAGCTGGAAGTGCCATGTCTTTCCTATCAGACTCCCTTAGGATCTGGGATTAAAGAGAATTTATCCCCGGATCGTTGCTTATAGTAACTTCTTTATGTCAGCTTTCTCCAGCTGGAAGGTGAAGTGGTTCCCCTTGTGTTCCTCCTGAGAGCTCTACAGGGTTTGGGTCATTGTTTGTGCCTATTTGGAGAATTACTTAGGGGAAAAAAAAAACGTAGTCTGATTTTAAGAGTTCTCTTAATTGAAACCATTCCATCGGAACCCATGGAAGGAACTAAAGGGGAAGTTCATGAACTTGCCTGAGCTCATGTATTAGTAGTAACTTAAGCTCCGGCTTCTTGTAGTTATAAAAGTAGTTGACAGCTGTGATAATTTCAGATAAAATAGTTGTGCTTTCGTGTGAACTACAGAAAAATAGGTGCTGATATGGGGGGAGCCTGAATACTTTATCAAATTCCTTTTATAACAGTTTAAGACCAGTGACTCCAGTTTTCTGTAGGTTTTGTTGTACAGCACTGTTGGAACATTTCCTTATTCTCTATATTATATGAAGATGAGCCAGCAAAAAATTTATTGCTCTACGTATTTTGTGATTGAAGGGCATATTAAAAACTGTTAAAACTTTTAATTTGAAACTGACTTTGACTTGCATAATATCACGTTGATGCACTGATCATAAATTCTCTGCTGTATAAAATTGCTTCTCACCTCCCCGCAGGGAAGGGATGCCACCATTATGTTATTTTAGCATGAAAAAGAAAAAAGATTGTTCTAGCAATTGGGAGGACACTGAAAGCGATTAACGTCTTCAGTTATTTCACAGTTGATGTCATGACTTTGGCCTTGAGTGAAAGTATTTTTCTTACAGGCTTGGCTTTGATGTACTTTTGGGTTTTGATTTAAGTGAGTTTTCTGATGGTCTTGCTCATCGCCATGACCCATGAATCGCTTCTTGCTTAAGGAGAGACGTGTTCTTGAGAAAAGAGCAAACTGAAGCCCTTGGAGGGATGTTTATGGCCTTCAAAAATGTATGCCCAGAATACGGAGGTCTTTCCTGGTTGAAATAATGCCCATGTAGCAGGAGATACTTCTGGATGAGACAAAAATGGAACTATGAGGGAAGCAGGGAGGGAAAAAGGCTCTGGGTGAGCCAAAAGTAGGTGTTAGCAGGACATATTTAATTTAAATAATGCTTTAAAAGTTAGGTTCGGTGCATTTAATGAAAATTATGCCAATATTGAGAACCATTTGAAATTAAAATAGCTTAAAAGAGTGGGGAAAATACAGTGTAATGGGACAGTCATGCTGGTAACACAATGGAATAGCTCTTTTCGTTACCAATGGAAAATGATGATTCCGACTTAATCTTCAAAGGTGATGTGTGGAAAGAGAGGCAGTGGTTCAGACTCCAGCCCTTCTCAGACGTTCGGCAAACATTCCACCCAGGAACTCCTCTCAAACTGGGAAACTGGTGAGCAGTGGTGTGAAATCAAAGGTGTTGAAAGAACTGGCTTTTTTTACTCGAGGGAAGAAAATGAGGCTGCATCCCTTTGGAAGGGAGGTGGTTGGCCTTGGAATCTGAATTGGTGTTTTTCTGTTCAAAGACTTTTTCGTTGTTGTTCTGCTTCCAGAATTTTAGGTCATCCCCTCTGTGTTCTCCATGTTTCCATCAGATTACCCTCAGTACTCTGTTAAAACAAAAATATCAACATTTCACACTTTAGAACATCCCCAGCAAGACCAAGGAGGAGCTTGTGTCCAGCGCACGTATGATCAGTCAGGGGTACTGAGGGCCTGGGGGGCATGCAATGGGCTTTTTGTCTCTCTACAAAACAATTTATGGTCCAATGTTCATTGTGGTCTCTAAAAAAAAATAAATTATGGTCCATCGTGCATTGCTAATATTAATTGATGCTAATATTTAAATACAAATTTAATGCAAATTTTAATATAAGCTCTTTATTGGTATGTTTTTCCTCCTTTGCTGATGCCCCTACCCTATTCAGGGTGAGGTCCCCTCTGACTCCCAGACGGAGTGTGAAAGGTCTCTGCTATTTTACTTTCTCCGCTGTGTGAAATTTTTTGCTTTCCAGCCTTTTCTGGGCATATTTTAGCTGATCAGCCAGTCACCAGGGCAGAAGCTTGTCAGAGGGACGTCTCTTTTGGTGAGTCAAACCCACGAGCCCTCTTCTTTCCCACCAGGTCCTGCCCTGATCCTGTCTTTCTCTAATTATCTGGGTTTCTCTGTCAAGCATGATATAACCACGATAATTGTTGGGCACCCCCTGCAGTTTCCTGGGCACTAAAGTCCCTTCACCACTAAGGATTTTCATGTTAATAACTTGCCTGCACAGCTTAATTCACCTCTTTGCTGATTTATGAGGTGAGTGAGGACTTTGGTGCTTTGTCTCCTGTTTTAGTGCCTCCTTAGAGGGGCTCTTCCCAACCTCCTTTAGGGCTGCTCTGGTGATTTCTGAGTGCTGTGATGTTTTAGGATATATATAAGGTCAGACCTGGTATCACAGCCATCACAGTCACCTTGAATACAATGAGAACTAAAGCATTGTTGGAGTTTTTGGATGTGTTTTTCTTTTTTTTTTTTTTTTTTTAAGGTGTTACTGGCCAGCTGGAGTTGTGTGTTCTGATGTATGTCTATATATTTCTCTGCCTCTCTTAAGAAGACAGCCATGACTACGTGTCCATGTAATAATAAAACATTATAGTAGCAAGTATAACGATTAATAAATGCTGTCATTATTCCTAGCTCTGTAAAGCACACAAAACACTCCTTTAATCAATGAATTAGCAACATTCAGTCACTTCCATTAATCTTTAAATGCTTTCCATTGATTTCTAAACTGTTTCATTTTTGTAATGGGGTGAAAAAGGAGAAATAAACAGGTCGTTAAGGAAAGACAAGCACTGGCACAGTATGAAGCTGGCTGCTAAAATAGTGATTAGTGCACAGAATGAGTTATTTTCAAGCCTGTGAAATTGAGCAGAAAGTGTTCCAGCCACTTCTACTCCATCCTTCTCTCCTCTGTAAGGTGCTCTCTGTATTTTCCTGCAGGCTTTTCAAAGGGTTTCATAGACCCTCAGTCCAGGTGAGGATGGAACGTGACGGTCGGCGCCTTGAATTTTGTACAGTTGGTGCCTTGAATCTTTTCCAAGCCACAGACCTGTAAGTGAGAGGAGACAATTTAATTTGCCAGGTAATTTAAAGTTGTCCAGATGTCAGAGAGGGTTTTGGGTTTTAGGTGGTGGACCTTTCAGACCATGCTGACACTCAACAGCGCACTTTAGCACGTAGCTAATTTTAAAGAAATCCTCTTCATTTAAGTTGTCTTGATTGGCACTGGCCCAGGTTGCCCAGAGAAGCTGTGGCTGCCCCATCCCTGGAGGGGTTCAAGGCCAGACTGGACGGGGCTTGGAGCAACCTGGTGTGGTGGGAGGTGTCCCTGCCCAGGGCAGGGGGTGGCACTGGATGGGCTTTAAGGTCCCTTCCAACCCAAGCTATTCTGTAGTTACTTATTTAGCTCTTCGTTTGCAGTGTCTCCTGTGTTTTTCTCGCAGTGTGAGTCCTATCAGGTCTTCCAGGTCTTTCCCATTGAGGGAAAATTAACTGTGGCCTATGTGAGCACACCAAAGTTCTCGCTAAGTGAAGTAGCTCCAGTCCTTCTTGTTTCCAGGGATGTGACCCAGTGTCCTGGTCTCTGTCACTGTGACTGGGCTGGTTTGGTCACTCCGGTCCCCAAGGCTTGCACAGCAGCATGTATGTCATTAACTTAACAACAGCTCTTGTGGTGTAGTTGTCATATCCCAAAATGAGTGGTGTTATGTGTATTTTTATGTGTTTTCCTGCAGGAACTGAAGGGAAAAATATGTTTAAAAATGTGAAGAAAAGGGTTAAAACATAGCTTAGTTTAATATTAACAGAAATCATAAAATCAAGAAGGGACTAATCCTTGCTTCCCTTTGACTTTTTTCATAACACCTTAAAACCAATGAGTTTTTACTAAACTCGAGCTTACCTGAATTCAAGGTTTCTATTTGAAAATAGGGTTGGTGCTTTCCTGTTAAAAACTGAAGTTGTATTTGGGGTGATTTAAGGAATAATATCCCGTTCCATGTAAAGCAAGCCTGCTATTCATACAAAAATGATGCTTTAAAACCTGGAGTTTAAGGCAGATAATTTACTAGATGAACATTCTGGTTTTTGCTGCTCTGTTAGTCATTATACCAAATAAAAAATTGACTCCCAGTGCAAATAGAACTTATAGCATGTTCATCTAAACAAAACATATAAATTATGATATGTGTTTTCTCTTTCAGTGTAGTTTATTGGCAAACGTAGACAGAGGTGTCTACTGTAATATAAACAGTTTAGTCTTTAAGCTGCATTTTTTCCCCTCAAAGATTGACGTTTGCTGCTTTTCCCAGATAACAGTAGCCCACACTGGCTTATCAGGAGGAAGGTTGGCTGCGGTTCCGCAGGTCCCGGGGGAGATAAGAGCAGCTTTGAGTAATGGAGCGATGCTGCGAGTCTGCAGCCAGGCCTTTGTGTTTGGGTAAAAGATTAAAGACAAGAAGAACTTCCCAGCGAGCTGACAAAATCAGCCCTTTTTCCGCATAAAAATCCTCTATAGCTTAGAAATATGAACTTCAGATAAACATGTTAAATTACACAGCTTATTATAAAAAGCTTAAGTTCCTAAATTTTAAAATGATACAGCTGTCTGCAATATAGAGAATATTTCCAAACAGTGGGGTTTTCTTTTTAAAGAGAAGTTCAATTTTATTTTCGCTTTTTATTCTTCACGTGGGCCCTTATTTGTAACACTGACCCTGTTGCAGATACAATCCCTGTGATTTGTTTAATTTTTTTCTAACTTTTAAGAGAAGATACATGATACAGTATTTTCTTAAAATCTTGTTAGAAATTGCTGGTTTGCATTTTGGGCATCTCTCAATGCCTATCTACTGCCTGGATAAGAAAGATTTTCCTGCTGTCAGTGATGAATACACTAGTGCACATAATTATGGATAGGCCCAGTGAATTCCAGCTAATTAATAATTATTAGCAGGCATGTCACATAATCCTTATTGTAAATTCAGCTAGAACTATTTTTGTAGCTAAACGGGAGATTTATTCTCCTTTTCTCTCCTTTCTACTTTCCTCATACCCGTCCTGCTAATGTTTTCCTTCTTTACAAACTGAATCTATGCTTTTCTCTTTCACAAACTGCTTCTTGTGTTTAATGTCTGGAACACACACCTGGGAGAGGAGAGAAGACAGAGCTCATTACTTCTGCTCTCGGTGCCAAAGCTGCCTCTCCTTTCTAGTTTTATTTTCATTTTTCCTGTTGTTGAAAATCAGTAAGGAAAAATATCAACGCTGCCTGTATTTGCAGATAAAGAGCATTTACTCTGTGATTATTTGAAAGAAAAAGAATCCAAAAGCAAGAGCTTTAAGAAATGCCAGAAACACTGTTTCCAGCCACATTATTGTAATACAGCTTTGGGCACGTCTATTACCTTAAGCCCCTGCATTATCTTCTTGGAATAACATTGTGCTTAAGCTGATCCATTTTTCTCTCCTTCAGTAAGGAAGAAACTATTAATGGTGTTTATTACTGGATCAGGTGAATGTGTGAGTATTTTGCTTGCCAATACTTTTATGCCTTGCCTTTCAGAGAGAGACAGCTACAAGAAATAGAGGGAATAAAGAAACAGGATCTGTCAAGTAGGATAGCAAAAGTGCTGCTCATCTTACCTTGCCCTGTTGTGTTGGTAGAGATTCGAGGTCGCTTGGATATTTCTCAAAATAAAGGGAGAAAAGAAGAGGGAGACCACCGTGGACCTTCTGCAGGCTCTTGCAGGACGTGAACCTTGAGGGAAGTGGTGGCCTAGGAAAGGTAATGCAGGGAAACACCCCGAGGAAGCTGTAGTAGAGCCTACTGGTGAAATTGTGACTATATTGGTGTATAAATTGCATGACTGGAGAGAAAGAACAGAGATAAAATACATAGACAACAAACTTCAAGTGCAAAACGAATGCTGGCTGAACATTAACAGGTCAGCAGGAAACTGGCACGAGTGTTTCCAGTGTTATCTGCAGAGGTGTTAGTCTGGGATTCTAGATAAATTGTATTGTAATCTTCCCTTTTCTGCTTTCTCTTTGAGACGTGAGTTCTTCACAGCAAAATGTAAAGTCTCTGTAAGTTTCAAAAAGGGCTATTTTGCCTCTTACACCCATCTGTACATCCAGTATCTCAATTTTGGACAGGGATAACCGACTCGGAGCCCAGCACTGCAAAGTTAGAGCTGTCACATATCTTGTTTTATGTTTGTCAGTATTGCACTTTGTCAGCAGTTTCTTTCACTCAGGTAGTATTTTAAGTAAATATTTCTTTTTCAGTATTTCTTAACAACCTGAATATTATCAGCAAAATTATCATATCACAAAATAATCACCTTTTCCAGAGCATTTATGACAGATTTGAATTTGATATTTCTCCTTTCTAGTGGCAGCTGCTCAGCTAAATCAGGGAAAAGGGTATTTCAGGTTAAATCTGTATCCTAACAGCCTTCTTGTAAGTTTACTTTAGCTTTTCATTGTCTTTTACACTTCCTGCTAGATTTTTCTAAGTTTTTACTTAACAGTGAGCCTTATCAGTATCTTATCTGTCACTCTGGAAGTTCCAGAGAATTGTCCGAAAGGAAAAATCGGGAATATCCATTATCTTCAGAACATTTGCAAAACGGCAGCCATCTGTACCCATGTATTTCTATTTCTTTACCTGTTCCCCCTGATTTATCCAGGCAAAACAATTCTATCTTTTCACTTCCTTTTTTCTTGGGTGAAAATTTGGGTTTTTGGGGGGGATGTTACCTCGAAATGTGCTGTGATCCTTGATGGAGAATATTGGAAGCATAGTATTAAACAGAATTTCTCACCTAAATATCCCTTTAAAACGAAGATGCTGAAGAAGGCGCTGCTTCTCCTTTTGAGTCCTTTGCTGGTGTCACGTATCTAGTGTTTGTGTGATGCGAAGGAAATTAAAGCATTTGTCTTGGGAAAGCACAAAAAGACAATCCAGATAAACCTGATGGATTCTTAGGAATGTGTGTGCGGAAACTGCAACTTTAAACTGAGCTCCCTTCAAAGGGACCTTCATTTCGTACTCTCGGTGGTGGAAGGTAACATACTGCTTGGTGCCTAATAACAGCTTTTAACTGTGGGGTAATGATTTTACATTTAAACTCCCATTAAAGAGATAAACACCTTTAAGCTGACCACTCAGCTCACTTAACTGTGGTGTCTGTTTAGTATGAAAGACTTCATGCTTTTTTTTTTTTTTTTTTTTTTCCTCTTTATTTGGATTTTTGAGACCCCCTGCCTGGTACTGAGCGTTAACAACTTGTCGGCTGGAGACCTCAAGGCGACTGAGGAGTCTGAAAACGAGGAAGGTCCAAAGCTCCTTTAGTGAAATAGCTGAGATTTGCATCCCATGACCCGGGAGAAGCAGGTACCGCTGCAAATCCAAGTTACTGGGAAGATTCCTGTCAGCAAAAGCATTTCATTTCAGCCCTTTTGCGGAAAAGCAACCAAATAAAGTATTACTCAACCATCTGTCAACAGAGGCAGGAGGGTCTAACCCTCTGCTGGAAACCCCTAATGAAGCCCAGCTGGGCCCAACCGCCCCTGCTCGCGGGAGCTTCAGCACTCCTTTGATGTATGGGCAGGTCAAACTGTGACAATGCTGTTCTCTAGGCATAATCTGACATAAATTGTGCCGTCGGTTTAACTGTCCTTCATTAGGCTACTTTATTTTTCTTCAGATTCTTAAAAAGCTCTGCGTCCCAAATGCATCGTGGGGTTCGTTAAAGCTGCTCGCAGTTGCTGTGCTGGTTTTTAGTTGTAAAGCCATTAAGTATTTCATAATTTCTGGGATAAGCAGAAACCTGATCTGCTTTCCATATCTCTGTCCTGTAGAGAGCCAGGAGAACCCACTTTTCTAAAACGGTAAATATTCCATTGTTTTAATCCATAATAATCCCTGTGGCTTCTTCCTCCACTTTACTTTAAGGCGCACATTTGCTATTCCAGTCTCTCCTCAAAGGGCTGGGGCTTGTTTCCTTCAGATTCATCTTCTTTTTAGTTTTTTGGATGCTCCTGGAGGTTTTGCAAAGCTCAGGGTGATCTAAAAGTTGAGAACTGAGAAAAAACACCTATGATTTCACACTGCATTTCCCAATAACCTTTCACCTTCCTGCTTTTACCCTGGTTTTTAATAAAATACTGTGTAATTGTCACTTCAGTCAGGAGCTTTACTGCTGCTGTTGACTGGAGAGGGGACAGTTCATTTACTTGGAAAAAGCACAGGAAAGGTCATTAACAATAGTTTAATTATTATAAGATGCTGTCATGAACTATACTGTTCTAACAGTAATAACCTGAAGCTTAGCATTGTCTTGGGGAAAAAATAGTCTGGATCCCACAGAAAACAGGATCTTCGTCTCCTCATTGTTTTTTCTTTCTACTTTTAAAGTAGAGTGAGGTTTTTTTCTATTTTTAAATGGTGTTACTGTTAAGAAGCTTAAAAATCAATACCTAATAGCTAAAGCTATTGCTGAACCTGAAGGTTTTGTTTCACCGCTGTTCGTTTTACTGCGCAAATTTGACTTTTGTGGATTTCTTACGTTGCAAAAACCCCCGTGTTTTCTCTTTCGTAGCCTTCCTGTAAGGATCCCTGATTCCTTCTTTCAAACACTCTCCAGAAACTGTTGAGAACAGTTTAAATTGTCAGTTGCTCAAGGAGTGAATCTCTCATGGCATCACAAGGCAGGATGTTATTTGGAACGTGAGTGTGTACAACCAGGGTCTTTAACTGTAAGACATATCAAAGTTGTTTGTGTTTGGTTTTTTTTTTTTAGCAAACTGTAACAGTATTTTAAAAACCTCTATGGATTTATACAGATTTTTGTCTTTACTGTAATTTTAATTAGGTTTTCTGTATGATTTTCATGCTTGAAAGCTATGTGAGATTTAAACTCCACATGAATTGTGTTTCCATGCACTGAGGGGCGTTGCAGGTTTCTGCTATTGATGAAGTGGCTTGAGCTATTCCAACCCTTACTTTAACAGCGACCACTTCTTATACTGAGTAGTCATTAAAAATCTGCAAGTGTTTACTGATTGACTTCCTAATGACACACGAGCTACTGCAATTCTTATATTCAGAAAAAAACCCAGATCATAATTATGATGTGTCTGCAAACTTCTGTTTCTGAATGGCTGTTCCTGTAGCAGATGCAAAATGAGTTCAGTAACATAGAAGTTCTGTCGTCTTCCTCACACCTGTTAATGAAGTTGTATTTTAAGCAATGGAACAAATGTCACTTTTCAGCATAAAATATTTTTCCTCACTGAAAACTTATCATTTCTGATAACCACTGAGGGGTGTGTGAATCCACTTCTAAATACAGAACAGATTGAAGACCAGAACTGGTTACGATAAACATGTTCATGCAATTGTGTTACCTATTCTAATGTAAAATTTAAAAAAGCCACAAAATTATTTTTTCCTCTTTTTCTCCTCTGTTTTTCTCTTCAGAAAAATAACCAGACTGATAATAGGCAGCCAAATCACTGATGCGCAGTACTCTGTGTTTTCGCCCTTTAATGTTTAGCTATTCTTATGTTCTCCACAATGTGTTTTCCATATTTCCCGTAGATTTGGAAGGCAATATTCACCCTGGGGTACACACCCGTGATTGCAGCATGTCAGGCGTACGGCACGTCTCGGTCTTGCTGACTGATTTTTCAGAATAATGAAGAAAGAGGCAATTCCAGAAAGTACCGCTGCATGTTCTCGTCTCTGTGTGTGCCCCCATCCATTTTCCAGAGCTAGAAAACCTGAAGTGATACCAAAAAAAAATCTGATATGCGGTAAGAAAGTGGGATGATTAAGTTATTTGAACTGTAGACTTGGAATTTGATAGGTTAAATGCAACATAGAAACAGTGGTGGCTGACAAAAGTGCGTGGGCAGATGATGTAAAATACTGTTTATATTTTATTTAAGGGAAAAAGGTCCAAATTAGTGTTTGGTTTTAAGTACTTGAGGAAAAAAAAAAATCAAACTTGAAGAATCATTAGCAAAATGAATATTATTGCATACCTATTGAGGCAAAATGACAACGATGAGAAAATAACTACTCTAAAAGTAACCGGGCTGTTGTGATTCACTGAGTTACCCAATAAGGGATGTTTTACTGCCTCCAAATCTTAAACTCCCAGCGTTTCTGGTGGAAATCTCCACTATCCATCTGTCGTTCTGAGCTAAATATAAATATATGCCTCTGTAAATGTATAGAGAAAGGAATCTGTGATCGAGGGAGACTGGTGCAGACAGTAGAGGAGTATATTCAGGGGGTCCACACCAGGGCTGTGTCCATGGAGCATTTAAGCTAATTTTCCTTCTAATGAAGCAAACCTGAAGTATATCACTGAAACAGCGTCAGGAGCCATGTCTGAAAAGGTCATTGTTTGTCTTTGTTACGCTCTCGCTAAGCGTGTTTTTCTGATATACAGAATAGCTATGGACTTAAATTTGGAAGAGTAACTGCAAGTTCTAATTTAAAGTGAATTGTTAGTTCAGGGTGGAATTTCTGGTTGCTTACTGTAGTTCTTACCATTGAGAATGTGATCTGGATGGTGCTCAGCCCTCATTCATCACTCTTGCGTACCCCTTTTACAGCTGGGTTTTTAAATCTGGTTTTAAAGTTCCTTTCACCTGCCTTCCAGAAAGCCAATACGTCAGGAATTTTGGGTTTATTTTCCATACTCAGGATAGTTTCACTTGGTACAAACCTACACTGCGTTTGGACTTTATTCAGAGTTGGTCAAGCCTGGTTTAATTTCAGATTATGGAAAGTGGTTCAGAAACACCTGGAGCCAAGATTTATATCCTTACCTCAATCCTGAAAGCAGCATGTTTTTATAGCCCTTTAGAGGGAAGGCAGGAACTGCATTAACACTTGTTAGAGCAACAGTTAATGCAATGCTGACTGGAACTTCAAAACCCCAAATATTAATGTTAAAATGTTAAAAAAAAAAAGAAAAAAAAAAGTGGGGGTCAGTAAGTTTAAATATTTGATATTTTCATAAAATATTTTGAAAAAAAAAGTTCCAGGCATTTGAGGGACATGAGTATAATGTGAACAAGGTTTGCTGCTTTTATTTTTCTGTTGATCTGTTATGGAAAATAAAGACCTCAACTCCTCATGAAAGTCATTTCACTGGAATAAGTGTGTGCAGATTTCAAATCCTCCCAGATTACATACAGCACTCTGAGACGTGGGAACTGATTCATCTCTCAAAGAATTGAAATATCTCATTCTTATTTTCTTGTAGCAGAGAGATTCAGGCCCAATGTGTTGGAAATCCAGGTTTCGGGTTGCAAGGATGTGAAAACACCTAATTTTGAGTCCTTTTTTATAGTAAAGGTGTGTCAATTGGAAAATTTGTGTCTGCATAAAGCTGTGCTGATGTTTAAATCCTTTTCCCAGAGATGACCAAAGTGACACCCTGTGTGGCCTCGGGCCCCAAAATCGACGCTGTGAAATTCCCCCGTTGGAAGCAGACAGTGGAAGGCCAGCAGTTACAGAGATTCCGGCAGGTCTCAGTGCTCCAGGCTGCTTTTCCAAGCTCTCAAGTGCGAGGATGCCATTTTTTGGCTTCCTTTAGTGAATTCCGATCAGCTGGAATTGTCGTTCATCACTGACGACACTCCATTTGCATCATTTCACTCCAGGTAGGGTGATAAATCATACTCTGCAGCCTCTCTGCAGAGCATAAAACCGTTCCAACGCGACATCTGGTAGGAATATAATTCTAGTCTTTCCGTGCAGCAGAACGTTGAAGATTTAATCACAGCAGCACCATTTAGAGGTGTCCATTCACTTACTTGGATACTTGAACCGAGGGAGATGGGTTGCTTCCTGAATGAGAAACAAATATATCGTGGGATGATCTCCTCTAGCCAAGCAGTTTTCTCTGTGAAATGGCATTTTGAGATAGAGTTGTTTAAAATACCTGCAGGAACTTGAAAGCAACAAGTGTTTCCAGTATTTCTTACAGCTGCCTGAAATGTTTTCCACGTAAAAATGAAGGTGATCAATTAAGGTTACACAAAAGGGGCAATAAAGTTCTATCAGGACAGCCAGCAACAGTTGTTTTTGTAACTCTCTTGAATAGGATAAAGCTCTTTCTGTTAAAAATCACTATGAAAGAAATGAAAATGGCCTGTTTGATTCTTCATTTATTTTTATAATGACATTGTGATATATTGTTTTTGTCTGCCTCCCTAACTGTGCTCTGGAGAACCCCAAATTTCTTCAAGTATTGGAGAGAACTGATGAAAATTGACCAATCCATCTCTAAATTGACCTTAAGCTCTTTTTTTCTACTCCCTAAATCCCCAGAACTAACTCATACATCGCTTGTGTCCGCTCCCTGTGTCCTTTTTCTCCACTTATTCTTTTGCAGCCGGTGTGACATTAGTTCTCTTTCCAGCTTGAAGAGCTGACACGTTTTAAGCCTTTGTTTAAACAGGCAGGGACACCTCCCACCAGAGCAGGTTGCTCCAAGCCCCCTCCAACCTGGCCTTGAACCCCTCCAGGGATGGGGCAGCCACAGCTTCTCTGGGCAACCTGGGCCAGGCTCTCACCACCCTCACACCAAAGAATTGCTTCCCCACATCTCAGCTCCATCTCCCCTCTTTTCAGGGAGCACCCGAAGGGAGGGAGGGAAGGCAGGGCAACATCTGAAACTGCCTTTGGAGACTGAAGACAAGACAACGTGTCATGTCACTGTGCCTTAATGCAGATGTTTGGATTTTTGAATGCCTTTATAGTCCTCTGAGGGAGGAGCTGCTCAAGTGCTTAAACGTTTGTGCAGCACCTCTGAATTTTTCAGATGTGAAATTATAATTTATTGGACTGTGGAGTCCTTCCCAGTTCCTGTCAGAATTAAGTACTCACAGCAATACAAAGGAAATTATTTGTTATAATTTATTTTAATACTTTCTCATATACCCCAAACATATGGCTGCTTATTGTCCTAACCAGAAATTATGGTATTAAAATAAAGTTATATGTAAAAATAACCAAACCCTTTAAATATAACCCAGGATATAAGAAGTACTTTGGAGAGAAGGCTGTGTGTTCCCTTTTTTCTTTTTCTCTCTTTTTTTCCTCCTCTTCTTTTCCTCCTCTTCTTCTTTTCTCTCCTTTATTCCCCCTTTTCTCCCCTTTTTTATTTCCTTTTTTTTTTTTTTTTTTTTAATTTTCCCCTCTTTCCTCCAAGAATAGCTGGAGAACAAAAGTGTAATTTCATCACTTTTGGCCTGAGAATTCCTATTCAGGAAAGGCATTTTGGGGGGAATTACCTCGTTTCCCTGCCACTACACGTTTGGATCTCCACTGTGTACCAGGTGCTTTCCTGACTTGAGGCCACTGTCAACACATAGATACAGAGGAGAACAGGTAAGATTATGAAGTGAGTTTTAAGTAATATCCTAAATAAGAAGGGTGGGGAGATCTCTGTGTGATAGGGACTTGCCCACGGTACGCGTATATATTTGCTGTTATTTGGGCAGTCCTTGCCAAGAGAGATTATTCGCATCAAATTCCTCTCCCCTGGTTTATTTTGAAATTAACCTGTTTTATTCATTTTGTCTGCACTCAATGGGCACAGACCCAATTAAAACGTGGATGCTGTTATTTGTTTGCCTACTTTTCTCCCGGCTGCTTCATGCCTTCCTTTTAACTTCTCTTTCTATTTTTCAGTTGTGTCCTGAACACACGCTCACCTGCTCCGACGGATCCGAAGCCACGAATAAACCCCCCCCTTAAATGTGTAACAGCTGCAGAAGTGAGTTTAAGTGGAAACAGTTGAGTAGGGGGAGCAGAGCCAGAGCTGTCGTCAGGCCCCTCGCAGTCACTGGATTTTATTTCACCTGCTCACGCCGCGCTTGCTCAAGTCCTGTTGGCAGCCACCAGGTATTTCAGCTCTCACCATTTTGTTTTTCTTCCCCCTCCACCCCACAGACTTTTTTTTTTCTGAGAGTTTGTGACTCTGTCAGATTCATCTCTAAATCCTGCTAAATGTGCTAAAGGATGTAAAGGGGTTGCCATTAAAAGGAGGAATTTATGTGCTGCCAATATTTTAAGTAGGGCTTTCTCCTCGAGGTCGTCCTGGGAGACTCTCTGGAATCCTCCCAGCCTGTAGGGATCTGCTGTGGAAGGGGAGCACCAGGAGTTTGTTGGTTTATTTTCCTGTATAAACAACCCCCATTTTAGGAGGAAAGGTGGCAGTGCCATTTGGCAAAGGGATTTTATGCAGGGTATGGGGTGTGGTGCTCCAAGTCCTACAAAACCTGTTGAAAATACCACAATCCTCTGTGTAAACTCAATGTTTTGAAATAAACTGATGCTCCCTGTTCTCTGACACGTTCCACCTGTGCAGCTCGTGTCAACAAGATTTTTCTAAGGTGCATGAAGAAACTCCTGGCCAAGAGGGCTTTAAATGGGGCGCAGAGAAGTTTTCATTAGGTTAGAAAAATAAACACTCCAGAAATAATAATTTTATGTGTGCTCCTTTCCTTTCAGGAGTGTTCTCACATCCCATTAAACACACCTTATGTATTTTGTGGATACAAAAAATAATGTAGGAGGTATCAGAACAAGCAGCAGGTGATTTGAGATAATAAAATCAGGTACATTCTTCATTGTGATCTTTATCTCCATTTGTTGGTTGTGATAATGTAACTGGACCATGCTCATGGTAGGACCATCTCAGTGGCACACCAGATGATTCTATTAAGTTAAAGCAGAACGCTTAAATGAAACCAGGGATAAATCCCTTTTTAAGTTCTGCCTGCGTGTCCTGCAGTGCTTTGCAGTACAATGCTGGGCAGTGACATGTTATGGACACAAGCATCTTCTTAGAAGCTTTTTCCAGCATGTGTGATCTGACTGTCTCCATCAGCAGCACAGAGAACACATCTCCACGTCTCCACCAGAGACTATGGACAGAGAAACGACTCTGGTCTCCTTCCCTTTCTCTGTCCCCTTTCCCCTCTCTACATTGTAGAGTCACTATCCCTGGAGGTGTTCAGAAGTTGGACAGACGTGGTGCTGAGGGACATGGGTTAGTGGTGGTTTTTTGTCAGTGTTGGGTTGATGGTTGGACTCGATCTTAAAAGTCTTTTCCAACCTAAATGAGTCTATGAAGTGGAAGGCGTCACTCTGGCAAATAGTCAGAGGGTTTTTTTTCCAGCTGAATTAAACAGTAGCATTTCTGCAGTCGATTGGTGGATGTTCAAAGGCGTTTTGTAGTTTGAGGTGTTGGTTGAATTAATCTCTCTGTGTTCAATGCAACTCTTTCATTTTCTTTCTGGAACCAAGCTACAGGGTCCTCTATTTTCCATTCCACAGACCTCTAGAAACCACGTCTGTCTGCGTGGTGCCATTGGTGGTTGCTTGCCTCTGCAGAGACTGAACAGGACAGCGGGGAAGGTCACTTTGGGGGTGGTTGGGAAACTGCTGCTCTTGTCCCACTCTGCGCCGCCTTTCCCCTGCGGAATAGATGGCTTTTAGATAAGAGTTCAAACTGCCTCTGACATAAAGAGACCTGTTTCTCTGATTGTGCAAAGTGGAACTTTACTCTCTTTCGTTTGCAGCCTATATATTTCTACTCTATATACTTTCAAGTTTTTAAAGATGAATAGAACTAACCACACACTAAACCACATGGATCCAGGTGCTGACCTCAGGTACAGTGCTGTCAATCTAGAAGTAACTGTTAGCATTTGGATTTACGCTGGTGCCATTAAAATGAAGAGAAGGAGTGATTTATTAGTGATGAGCGGAGGTTTTTATGGCCACATCAGTCTTGCACGAGTTTATAAGGTTGTTTAAGTGCCGATACTCACAAGTTTAGCTCTTTCTTACGTGTAAAGAAGTCTGCGGCAGGTCAGTCGTTGTGCAGTGAGTGAGTGGGGCCTAAGAGTATATTAATTAAAAGTTCTGTTATCTGAGGAAATGGCTTGTTGGGTTTTCTTTAAAGTCTTGGTGCTCTTCTACCCTGCCAGCCCCACCACTGACCCGTGTCCCTCAGCACCACGTCTGCCTGGCTTTTGAACACCTCCAAAGGTGGTGACTCCACCACTGCCCTGGGCAGCCTCTTCCAAGGCTTGACAACCCTTTCCATGTAAAAATTTTTCCTAATATCCGTCCTAAACCTATGGTTCACGCTAAACTGATACTGGCCTATTAACAAACGTTTACACGTCCAGTAGGTAAAAGCAGGGTAGAAAAGAGAAGGCAATTTCCTTTAGAAATGGTGTTTGCTGCAGCAAAGGGAACCCAACCCATGCCAAATGGGTACTTGCCACACGAGGGCAGCAGAGGCGCATTTTATAACTTTTCTGAGCTAAAATGAATTGTTCTGCAAAAACCAAACTGGGGTTGTGATAACCGAGCCGTTTATAACTGTAAATAATTACTAAATGTTTTATTATTGCAGTTGGTCGAATCCTGAGTGATACAGAACTTCGGTAACTTCCATTACTGCTGGATTTTAATATGATTTATTTAAAATATCTATTAACTGCTTTCCTGCCCTTTGTTTCCTTTTGTGTGGGAACACCAAAGGTGATGGGAAACCTTTGCATCTTTTACCCCAAAGATAAAATCAGGGCCAAGGTTTGTCATCAAAATACGCAGAGTAGAGGTTTCGATGGAGAAAATTTTTTTTGTGTGATGTTAAGAAACAAAATGCCCCCTACCCTGAGTATTACTGGCTTTTAATTGTCCTACATTTTTTCAAGATAAAGCTGATAGATTTTTCTTGGGGAGTGAGTTCCCATTCCTCCCCTTAGAAGTTAATTAAGAGTTTTAACGAAGCACCCAGCCAGGCAGAGGGTCTGCTGGAGTCCTCAGGCTGGGCATCCCAAAATTTCACAAAGCAGGTGGGTATTGTTTTGAACACAGGCCTTTTTTGATATTATAAAATATTGGTGTATGTTCTACCAGCCTGTTTTTCTTTAAGACCATTCAGTAGGATGTTGTGGTTTAACCCCAGCTGGAAAAATTAGAAATAACCATTTTGGGTTTTCTAATTTTTTTAATATAAAAAAATTAATCTACCAACAAACTTTTTTATGTCACACTGTATTCTGCTCTTACTCTGAATCTTCAGACTTTCAAAAAAGTGTATAAATAGCAGAGAAAAGGCATAATTTGTGCCTTTGAGTGTAGAAGAGGCTTATCTGTCTGTAACTGAACATGGAATTCCATGAGACTATTCTTAATTTGTTTAAAGCAAAATAAATAGATAATAAATATTGACCACGTCAACACCGATCCCGCATTAACTTTGTTTCCCTGCCTTGATTCTTTCTTAGGGGAGGAAATCTTAAATACCCCCTTTTTTGAGAAACTCTCTGCCATTATCAGTTTTGGGTTTCCTATAGGACATTCTGAATGTGAAAGGCTTTGTGCCGTCTATGCTGGGATGGGGGAAGCTGGGGGCAAAACCGTGCTTGTTTCTGCCTTTCATTGGATTGTGGAGGGTATAATAAACTGGGAATAATCTCTCTCTGCAGGAATGTTTTAGATGTGCATCCTGTTGTGGCAATGAGCATCAGTGTATTGATGTCCTTGGACTGATATATTTTTCAATTAAACAGTACATTTTTAGGTCAAGAAATTACCTTTGCATCTTTGTTATTCTTTTAAGTGATTTTTTGGGGGTTTTCTTTTGCTGTGTTTTCTTGTGGCCAAAGAAAGGTAGTTTTGTCTACTTGTTTGTTTGTGAGATTTGAGTGTTTTTATTTGTACAAAACTCACGAAAACACTCAAAAGAAAATGAAGGACTCTGAAAGCACTTGTATTCGGAATACTATGAAATCTTGGAAATAACCAATTAAAGTTTAGATGTACTGTCACCTTTAGGCACTTGAAAGAAATTTTCTAGCTCACTCTCTATATTATAAAAGAATAAATTATTGTAACTCATCATGTATTTAATACTAATGACGTTGATGTTTCTTAGAGCAGAAAAGAGAAGTTACCCTTCCAGTCAGAAGGATACTTTATGAGAATATAAGGCTGCAAACAAAATGTAGCTCCCTTATCCCAGTTCTTTGGAAAACGGTAAGGGAAGTTCTAGTAATCATCAGTGGCCAGCAACTGTGTGATCAGGTCTTAGAAAGGAGGAAAATGGGCAATATTATGTTTTGAAAATACAACTGTTGGACTGATATAATAGAATTTTGCAAACAGGATGGTTAATGCCACTTTTGGCTGAATTGGACCCACCAAATGTTTGAAGACAGACTTCTGTGCGTTATTATAGAGTCAGAATTTCAGCGTATACACACCTTTTCTCGGATACCTATTTATTCATGTGTTTATACCATTCTTAGAGCCCTGATAAAGCTTTCAACCCTCTGCTTGTTATTAACTGCTGGCGGTGTTACAATTTTAGAAGCAAGGCAGGATTATGCATTTAAATAGAAACTGTGATTTACGAATATTCCGTGCATGTGGTTTGGTTTTTTTTATTACATTTGTGGAATTAACTGGGTTCTGCCTAAACTGATGGTGTCGTTGTGAGAGAAATAATGAAAGCGATTCAAAACAAGGAAGATGGAGAGTGGGGTTAAACACTTGTCAAGCAATGTATGTGTGTTTGGGAAGTGGAACCATAAATGCTCTTTTGTACTTGTCAGGGATCAATAAATGGCAGGAAAGGTTTCCGAAGTCAAACTGGATTTGCTGATTTTTCTTCCCAAAATGAGAAAAAGGCCATTATCCCCCAGTGATGAGCTCTTCTGACACCTAAGAATTCCTGCGACCGCACCCAGGGATACCTCCCTCTTATCGGTGTAAAGAATCTAATCAGTACAATAAAAACGTCCACTGCTGTGTGCTCCAGCTGGCTCTGGCACACAGTGCTTGGGAGTCTGCAGTGAAGGTGAGTGATCTTAGTTCTTAAATGCAAGTTACTGAATTTTCTTGACTTCAGCTAAAATGTGCTGCCCCTGCCCGTGTTCCCAAGTACCTGAAAAAACAAATGTACAGCTGGAAAAGAATAAAAGTCACACCATGGCCAGTGTGCTGTGTCCAAATAGGGCATTTCCAGCATGTTGAATCTTTGAGGATTATTTCTGCTGATTTCAGTTGAAATATTGTTGAAATAGAAGCAATAGGAAGTTTCTTGTTGTTTTTTGTTTTTTTTTCAGAATGGATGTGAACCAGATGGTTGCTACAGAACGCAACCTGATGGTGTAACAAACTCAACTGTGCTTTAAAACCCCATTAATTCATCAGTATTTTGGTGCCCAGAGGGATTTGTGTTATGTTCCCTTGGTTATCGCCCGGTTTCAAAACGCTGCTTAAATTTCTATCAGTTTCTGAAGCCGATACGGGCGGTCAGGAACTTCCCCTGTTGGCTGGCAATTATTGTAGTGAAAAATGTTTGGCAGCTGGTGAAGTCATGGAAATTTACTGTTCGTGTTTCCCTCCCCGTGTGTGTTCAGCAGGATCCAGCACCGTGTTGAGGTCTCGGTCGCTGCCCTCAGGAATTTACAATCCAAGATACGGGGAGATAAGGAGCCCGTCTGGAGTTTGCTCGGCCAGCCAAGCCAAACACGGCACCCCGGGCACGGCAGGTATCGGATACCTGGCATGCCACTGAAAGTCATTCCAGCGTCTAAATTAAATACAGGATTTAGGAATTAAATTGGAATTAGGCCTGGAGGAACGTGGTGGAAAATGAGGGAACTTGCATTGCCCAGTGAAAGCTGTAAAAGGGGTGGATTTCTATCTTCAGAACTGATAAGGAAGCTGGAGACAGGATTATTTTATTCTTCGGAGCAAACTGTTTCCGTAGAAAAGTCGCCCAGAAAGGGCTGAGCTTCAGTGTTGTATATAAAAGTCAGGGTGAGGGGAATCTAACAGTGAGAGTGATGAGTTTTATCACTTGCAAGAGATATGTAAATTGAATGGATTATCAGTAAAACCCCAGTTATCTCTATAACACAAGTGTTACAGATCCATCATCGAGGTCTCTGCAATTCTCGCTCGGTTTCCCTGAACAGATTTATCTTGGCTGTGTGCGGTTGGGTGGAAAAGAGAAACGAAACACCAGAAAGGAATTTATTTCTTCAATTTCAAATTTGAAGGTGAATAATGTAGACGCATTGAGTAAATCCCGATTTCCCTTATTCAGCTTCTGAGTGCTCTGGATTCTCACACCTTTCTTACATCAGTTACAAATTCTCTTATTTAATTTTTCTGTATGAACTATATTCAAGTTTTTGTGCTATGTTATTGCAAGACTTGGCTGAGTTTACATTACATATGCTGTTCTGTTTCATTTGGCCCTTTTCATTTTTATCCTGCAGCATTGTATAAGTTCTCATTTGTTCACGTGGCAAAAGCTTTGTTGCAAAATAAGAGAGATTGGTTAATTGTTGTGTGGATTGCTAACTCGTGACATAACTTAAACCTTCCTATATCGTTGTTGCTTTTTGCCATGCCTATGCAAAAAGTCTGCAGAAACAGTTCTCCTGCCTGGGTCAGCAGTGAATATAAATGATTATTGAGGCACCCAGAGCAGGAGAGGATGTCAGACTCAGTGAAGGTCATTTCCTAGAATAAAAGAAAATTAAGTCCGGTTTTGACTGTGAGAGGGAAGAGGGCTAATTAGGAGTAACTAGGTTTACCCTCTGTGATAACTATATTTGTAAATATTGAGTGTAATGATGCAGATGAACCATCCTGTCTGGTAATCACATTTTGTGTTAAATTCAGTAGCAATTTTTTAACATTTCATTCACCAAAGAGAGGTATGAAAAGTAGGGAAAAGCATCTTTTTGTTATTGAGAGTAAGAAGTTATTTATTCTCTCTCTTATCCTTCCCAACTCCATGTCCAATAAGAATAAATGAGGTTGGTTTGGTTTTCTTTGACATGCAGATCGTTTCAATTAGCATAATGCTTCCAAGGGGTCTGTGCATTACAGCCTAACCAAACTCAGGAGTATGTTTTAATTCAGGTGACCTCCATGTGTATTGATGGAGCTGTGGATTATTCTCCTCTTCAGTTTCCCAGTGGCAAGAGGCAGCGGGAGGAGCAGGGGAGGGAAATGTCACTTGAAGGAAAAAAAAACCCCAAGCCCAAAAAATACCTCTGGAGGAGCGGGAGGACGCTTTAGAGTAGATCACATCTTCCCTTTGCTGTGGAGGCTGTGGTTCTATTACCTGGGACCTGGCTACAAACCTCCTACTGATGGGCGTCGCAGCAGGATATTTGTGACCTGCAGCTAAATAGTGCATTAAGGGACCGTAACACTGCCTTGTTACTTCTACTGCCTCTGAAATCCATGGTAAATTGGTATTTAGCTAATAAATTTAAGAAATGACACATTTTATTTCACATGTTTCTAGTAAGGTTGTTCTGGAGTTGTAAAGACTTGTGTGGAACTCTGACAATCCTGATGTGCTCCGGGTTTCATTATAAGCACCGGTCATATGTGATAGTGCTCATTCCAACATCCTTCAGTGGAGGAATTATGAGGTATACACATATTTACAATAGGTTCTTCAAGATTCTGGAGAGACCTGAATGTCCTCAGCACAGGAAGGACATGGACTTTTTGGAGCAGGGCCAGAGGAGGCCACGGAGATGCTGGGAGGGGGGGCTGAGAGAGTTGGGGGGTTCAGCCTGGAGAAGA
>JAHREE010000354.1:1310753-1330251 GCA_033628505.1 Tringa tobata | reverse complement strand
GGGAATGGGGTTGGGGGAAATCTAGCAGGTTGTTTTATTTCTTAGCATTTCCCAGAAAGATGTTGTTTTGCCTCCCACTGCTAATTAAATATTGCTGGGTGCAAAGGGCAGCCCTGGTTTGGATAAAAAGGACAGGTCAAGTGGTTAAAGAACTACACAAATTCTTTTCAATGCCCCTGAGCTGTCAAGTACCTGATATTTTCGCCATGCAAAATACTGCCTCCATTAGAGAAAATTATAAAAGCCCATAGACTTTTTGAAGGTAGGATTTAACCTTTAATATCTCCCTGTTTCAGGTCCTCCCCTGTAGATTGTAGTCATTCTTTATTGCACAATCAAGCATTACAAATTAAGAATATGCTTCATTAATGTTAGAATGGGAACTGCAGTAAAACATGAGATAGTAGCTCAGAAGGTGATTGCAAGAGTGGGCCTTCTATAACCTATTTAATTTTGCTTATATTTCTCTCTGTCTGTATCCCCAGCAGGATTCTGGATAGCGCAGAGAAAAACTGTGAAGTAATCAGCATTCCAAAAATCCCACAGCGGACTCCAGAGGGAAGCGTGCAAGCAAATAAGTAATGCATATTTCATTTCATGAAATTTTGTTGATCAGAATATGAACAAAAGCTGAGAATTGACAATATATGTCTCGAGGGAAGCAAAATGTTTAATTTTAAGTTGAAGCATTTAAATTTAAAATAAATAAACTTAGATTTGTTGAAAGGCAATATTTAAACTTACATTTGTAACATTTCATGTCAATATTATTTTTTCATAATTTATAAGTATTTTTCCAAAGAAAAAAGCTGTCTAAATTGATGCACAATTTCTAAGTATTTCTAAGATTTCTCACTCAGAAATAGGGAACTGTGTGTGGTGTTTCCTGCAGGTCGTGTTGATGTAATGGTATACACGGTAATTAATATTCTGGATTTCAACCTCGGCCACTGGAAATCCTCAAAGGCAGAATGAGACAAGAAGGCACAAACCACTTCCTTTCCTTTCCAGCGAAAGATAGATAGGAACAGCCAAGCAAGCTCTGACAAGCTTAAAAATCTGATATGGAATTGGATTGTATTATGCCACCTCGAGAGGATGCCACTGAGTCATCAAATTGATAAGAGTTGGTTGTTCCATTAAATAAACCTCTGGTTTAGGAGGAAAAAAAATAACAGGTGGAGAGTAGAAGCTCTTTAAATTCAGAACAGCAATGCTGCCTGTGAGACTGGTGGTGTAAAAAACCTAACCGTTTGCTAGATATTAGAGGAAGCAAAGCAAATCATCTCCCCAGACATGTAGTGTTTTCTGTTCTTCTCGAGCTGTTTCAGTGGGAAACAATTCCGGGAGGTACGAAATCCACAGCAAAATAGTGGAACGGATCTTTGAGTGGTGGAGACCAATTGTTTCTGTAGGGCATTCAGCTTTAGCTTCAAAAATGAACAAATGTGTTTGAAGTTTGCTACCCTTTTCCCAAATTCAATTAAGTAGATGGAGAGAGAGCATGAGACAGACAGACAAACAGAACATGCTTCCTTCCTCCACACGGAGGTGGCTGTCGCGCTGCAGAAGGCTGAAGTCCATGGTATGTCTGTTAAATTAATTGAGTTTAACCTTTTGGTATATCTACCAGGTTGTGCTGTCAGAGGCGATCCGGTCTCCTGGGGGATTTTAAATCTGTTCTTTTAATGAAAAATGTGACTGGCAAGAAGTTTGCTTTTTACCACCTTCAGATTTCCCTCCTTCCTTTGGCCACCAGGTAAGAAGGTGGTGCAGGATGTAGAAACACACGCCGGTCCCCGCTGGATTTAATGAGTACAGTCTTAAAACTAATTTTGTACAAATTTATCACTCCATTTCTTTTTTCTTTTTTTTTTTTAATGCACCAGGACGCACGCAGAGCCCTCGGAGGCTGCCAAAGCACACAAGTTATACAAGCGGGCATGTCGCGGGCTGACTCGGTGACTCAGGGCTTGGCAACTGCCCTATAAACAAAGCTACTGAATTGGGTTGGGATCTGGGGAATCACAGGACTCTCTCTCTCCCTTGCACAGCTCGCTTGCAAAGGTCGGCTTTGGAGAATTACTAGAGAGTGAAAACGTGATCAAAGCGCGTGAATTGCTAATTGAGCCGACAAATTTGAGGAGGGTTTAGAAATCCGATGGTAATGGTTGCGTTTTCAGCCTCTGAGCTTTAATGGGGCGTGAATACACCCCGAGTCTAAATCAAGGATTTGCATTCTCTTTCTTTAGGACTATAATTTGCGTTTGTGCTTCAGGACTCGGACTCCAGCTCCTGCGCCAGACGTCACTGTCACCACTGCTGGTCACCTAAAAAAACCCCAGCTTCGAATATCGGGCGGATATTGAGGATGCAGTAGGGTAGGTTGCCCTGCAGATGGTTAAGGGCCTGTTCATGTGTTCTGTGTGGTTTAAATATACAAAAAATGGCAGCGTGCAAGGAAAAAAAAAAGTGTATTAAATAATTAAAAAGGAATAACTATCGTTCTGCGGGTCAGATCTTTCCTCAGAGTTATGTTATAGAGGTTGCTGAGATCAAGAGAGTGTAGTCATGCTGCTTATTAACTGTTGTTTGCCAGTTTCTACAAGTGTTGTAAAAAGTATTTATAGTCCAGAGTTCGATAGCAGTAAGTGTTAATATTTGTTGAGGATACCTTTGCCAGCATAAAACTGCCTGCTTAATTGATATCAAGCCCCCCGAAGCAAATCCCTATAAATATTGAAAATTTAGAATGATTCCTGTACCAGAATGCTGTACTCTCAGTAGGTAGATTTAATTTGTGCTAATTTGTGCTAATCTGCACCCAGGACTGTAAAGTCTCGTGACGGCTCTTTCTTTTTCTATTTCTTCTAGAACATTGTTTGTTGACTTTCTGGCCCTGGGGACTCCATCACCTCTCCCTGGAGAGGAGGGAAAGGGTATCTGTGGTCAGTTTGGTTCAACATTGGCATTTCATGTAGAAATTGCAGGTGAGACCTCAGTTTATGTGTATTTTCACCTCCCATTAGTGAATCTTGACAGTTTGTCACATGCTCTGGGGCAGCGTTTACTGTTAGTTTGTGCCCACGTCCATGAAATTAACACTTTCTTCTGCATTTCCTCCAAAGCTGGGCAGCTCAGAAGATCAAATACATTTGGAGATGAACTTTAGTTTTCTGGGATATGCCAAAAATGACCTTTTAACTGAATACTTCTTTGAATATCCAGATATTAAGGGAAGCTGGAGGCAGAAAGCTAATGCAGCTCGTGTTTCTCCAGAAGGTGGAGAGCACTGTCATGCAGGAAGTGATGGGATCTAAACGTTTCCCTGAAGCTGAACGTGCATTTTCAACCATTGCTTTACATGTGGCTGTTCCTCCAAAATGACTGATGTCTCTGTGCCCAAGTGCCATTTAATTGGAGAACAAAAATATTTTATTGTAAATCGTAGAATGTTTTGGGTTGGAAGGGACGTTAAAGCTCATCCAGTTTCAACCTCCTGCCCTTGGCAGGGATACCTCCCACCAAGGGAAACACATCAGCAAGGCTTGAAATTTAAAGAAATTAGACATATTTAGTTTTGAACAGCTGTGATTGCTTTTCAAGCTCTCACTAACTGAAAATGAAATTTTAATAGTTTTTTAGTCCCCATATCTGTGAAACAGGCCCTGCAGATCTTTGTTGGCACCACGGAATATTTTAATTTATGCCACCAACATATTTTCATGGTCAAACGTTCTGAGAAGCTCTCCTTGGAAATGCAGTTTGGATTTCATTCCAGTGTGGAGAGTGATTACTGAACCATTCTTCTTCCTTACGCTGGATAAATACTTATTTTTCCAACAGTTTATGGTATGATGACAACTTGAGGGAATGTTAGTGGCCAAAAGCAACTTTACTGTTCACACCAATATGTGTACTGGCCCTTTGATGTTCATACAAATAAATCTTATTATTTTTAGCCCCAGAGTTTGCACCATCTATGTTTTGTAGAGAAACATCCAGACTGGGAGAAGCAGCTACTTATCTTCAGTTCAGCTCGGTAGGACTAACTTTGGAATTTATGGAAACGTCTTGTTCTCTGGTTTGTGTGTTGGTTTTTTTTGGGGGGGGTTGGGGTTTTTTTTTGAATGGTTGAGCTATTAGACAAAATGAGGAACGACAAGGAATAATAAGACTACTCAGATGATATATTTGATGATTTTTTCAAGGATCACAGTCCCAGGGATGGGCCTCCTAAACACGTTTTTGGTTTTGGCCACACTGTACCATAATTATTATTAATTTATTTTTTTAGGCAGAACTCCCTGTGTCACTCAGGGGACGGTTCTGTTCAATAAATGCAACGGCAATGTTTGCTTTCTTCTGCTTTTTTGGCTTGCTGTTATTCTTTGGATGGGTCGCTTTCAGAGGGAACTTGGTTTTTTTGGAAAGGTCTGGGGATTTTTTTTTGCTTTGTTTTGTTTTTCCCTTCTGCAAGTCAAAAGTAATACTCTGAGCTTAGGCACCAGCAGGGCAAAAACACATGAAAAAACCCAAATTTGTCCTGCCACAAAGAGTCCATCATGAAATATTTGGAAAATGTCAAGTGCATAGAATCGCAAGTATTTCAGTGACTGTGAAATGGACCCATCTATGATAATATATAATATATTTTATTTTATAACAGGTAAGGTAGTAGATTTGCCTCAGCATGTGGAATTTTAGATATACATAATATGTCAAAGATTATACATTGGTTAATGGGTGAGTGTTTAATTTAAAGAGCAAATCTAATTTTTATACAATTCAGGAACTGAGAAGAAAAACGAAATTGCAAATTGAACTTGAAGTAGGTAAAAACAGCTCAATGAAATGTAACTTATATAGATTTCAGCATATTCCATGAGCTCCACAGAACAGATTTGGCAGATGAACGTCACTGATAAATAACACTTGACAACTTTTAGAAAAGCTACTGGCTTCAAGTACGTGCATAAATGGTGTTTGTTGCTCTAGAAAAAAAGATAATTATAGAAATTGTATTGTCTGTGTGTTCTGTGAGCCTGTAGATATAGATACATAGATGTGGAGATATTTATGTGTGTGTGTGTGTATATATATGTATGTATATATATGTCCTGTTCTTCCTCTAGAAAAATACAAGTACAAGATGAAGTGCAGGCACTGGGCAGGCACAAATCCCCAGATTTAGCTGCATTTTCTCCAGGCTTGCATTAATACATCCCAGGGAAAGAAACTCACTTAAATCAAAACAGGAGCCATGGTTTTGATAAGTGTCAGCTAATTTGTCAGCCTTGCTGAGGACTGTGTATTTAAACAGATATTTCAAATGCAGAGGAGAAAAAAAAAAAAAGCCCCATAAAGGAATGCACTCTCTCTGTTTGAGGTGAGGTTGCCAGAAGGATTGTGTCCAAGGAAGATGATTCACTTTCGGAGCAGCGGCTCCAGAGTCAGTGGCAGAGATTTGAGTGTTTTCTGCCCATCTGTGGCTCTTTGGGAGCTGCGGCCTCTGTGTGTTCAGGAGGTTGTAGCATTAATTGCAGCAACTCGGCCTCAAGGTCAAACTAGTTTCTGAAGTGTTAGTCATTTATGTAAATGGGACTGGTTTAGATGAGCTAAAACACAACTATTTTTCTCAAGAGTTTTGCATTCCTCCCTTCCGAAAATATCTTTATTTCCTCTTCTCTTCTGTGGGTTTTGTTTGCAGCTGTGGGAAAGTGCACTCAAAGTTCTCTTTGGGCTTTTTTTCCGAAAGCAGGCAGAAGTGTGCTCGCTCCCGTGTCCTCTAGTAAAGAGTTCAAAGTGCCTTATTTCCTATTCTTCTTTATTTCTTCCTAATCTCCTTCAGGATTGCGGCTGTTGAGTAAAGCTCACTCTGAAAAGAGAGCAATGCTGCTGAAAATCTTTGGGCCGCTTCTGTGGAGCTGGAGCATCACGTGAGGTAGTAAACTGGCCTTGCACTTTGCCTGAAATTGGTGAAATGGGCGATGTCTTCAGTGAATTTGTCCTTGGTGACTGCTGAAAATCAACCATTGACTTTTGGTGCAGCTGGAGAGTAGGTCACTGAACTGAATTCTCCTGTTTAAGGTAGTCCAGGGGGAAAGATGCGGAGACGGAGGTGGTGAGGTCAGGGTGATAGAGAAAGGATTAAAAAGGCTTTTTTGCCGCCTTCTTGGGTGTCACTGCAATGCATCTCCACCTCATGAGGCTAAATCTGGAGCCTTAAACTATCCAGAGACCCTGGACCAGATGTCAAACCTGTGACCAGGCGGTCACCCTGTCCTATCGGGGTGAGCGCAGGGGGGCTGGAAACCCTCCCGTGGAAGTAAAACCTGAAAAAGCAGAATTCTGTAGCAGGGCATTAACTGTGCCTCTGCGGCAGCAGTAACCTCTGTAGGGTTTGCCCAGCAGATGCCAGCAGTGAATTAGAGCTTGTGGGAAAATAAAAGGAGCTCAATACGTGACTGTTGCAAACGCTTCACTGCTTAAAGCATGACTGCGTGGAATAGATTAATTTTTTATTTTTTTTTTTCATTGAGGTTGATTTTTACTGTGAAGACCCTCGTTTTATTCTCTGAATCCCTGAGGCTTAGGTTTCCAGAAAACATTCAGGTTCAGATTTGGTCCATGGCTCATAATAATGGGCTTTCATATAAACAATGGGATTAAGTTACTTATTTCAAAGACATTTTAGGTGTAGCCTTTCGACACCTTTTATATTTTTTTACCTGACCTGTTCTCTTCCTGTTTACTGTCCTTTTCAGAGTAAGAGCATAACTCTTCTTGATTACTGCCCCTCTCAGTTGGAACTATAAATTTGACCTGACATTATGCTGTTCCTTTTTGTACTGGAGAAAAAAAAACAAAAACCCAACCAAACTCTGTGGTCATATGGTGTTATCCTTCACTTTCACTCAACCATCTGGGCTCCTGGAGCCAGAGCTGAAAAATGTCAACGTCTCCTGATGGGAAGCAAAGAGACTGAGCTAAAAGGGAAGTTCAGGCTGGAGAATCCGCCGGTAGAAGTTTTTGAGCAGTTCAGCGCCGGAGGAAGGAAATTGTTATCTTGTCCTGCCCCAAAGCCACAGCGATAGGTAAATAACGCCAGGCCCTTAAAGAGGGACTGAAGTGTTTGGTGGAAACCAGATTAAAGTTTATTTTTGGTTTGCTGTTTGCAGAACTTCTCTTCCAAACAAGAGGAAGAGGCTCTCGTCTCTCGTATGGTAAATTAATCCTTAATTTAGGGAAACTCCCAGCAGGGCTTGTTGTTGCGTGGATCACCCCCTCAATACTAAAACTGATACACATGTGGTTTTATGATACACATAATGTCAGTCAGTCCCAGGTCCTTCCAAACTGCACAGAATATAATGTGTTACCCACATAATTACGTTGATGACAGTGGTTATTTACCCTTTCAAAAGGCTTTCCTCGAATCAAGGTGCTAATCCAAGTACAATAACGCTGTCGTGTCCCAATACGGCTGAAATGCCTTATGGTTTGGGCTTTCATGTAGGATCATAAACACTGAAAAAATGGATTTCACTGGGAATATTTATTCTTTGCCCATAAAAGACTCCTGTTTGAAACTACAAAGACCCACTGAAAAGTAAACTCAGGTCACACGGAAATGGATGTTCATTACAAATAATGATCATTAGATGAGTCTAGATTATTAGTTGTCATTTTATGTTCTTGGCAATTAGTATCTCTCATTTAAAATATTTATTTTTCCATTTGGCTGAGTTTCCCTACAAAACTGGAACAGTTGTCTTAAAACGATCATCTCCCAGGCAAAATAAATTAAGTCTTGGAATGAAGTCAAGACTTTTAACTGAAGATGAAGTTTCAAAACAATCCCCATGCAGGAATGGAACTCACTTTCTCCCTTTAACTCCTCTTTCCACTAACTGCTCCTGCGTCTGGGTCTGTCTGGAAATCAAACATACACTCGTTTTCTGGCTTCCTGGAAGCCCTCCAAAGGTTGAGGGGAAGGAAGTCTTACAGGAAACCTTTCCAAAACATATTTAGGACTTGTTCTTCTTATGCAGATAAAACCCTCAATGTGTTTTAATACAGAATAACTGAAACAAACTGAAATATTTGGTTTGGGGCACTTTTTTTTTTTTTAATTAAAAATGTAGAAATTTGCTGGGTTTTTCCTATTATAATTTGCATCGAGAGTTTTGCTTCATTGTTACTTCCTTGTTTCTTTCGGCGAGTTCCAGATGTGCTAATAATTTGAGATTTATCTTAGTATAAATGTTTATTTGATCAAATGAGCATGCCTTGCCTTCTGAGACTTCCTTATCGGATTATCAGATGGAAGTGAATGCAGTCTCTGCCTTCCATGGAGTTTCCTGCATGGCTTTGATTTGAAAACAGCTGTCTCCAAGTTACAAAAATAATCCAGAAGAAAAGATCTACAGATACAAGAGAGATATGGCTTTGATTCTTTCCCAGATACAGGCTCAGATTTTCCAGGTGTCCTGGAGTCTAATTGCCTGTTTTACTAACCTAATTTTTCCTTGTGTGACTATTGATATATACCCCATAAATGGAATCCATTCTTAGAATACTGCCAATTCAGAGAATTAGGATTTTGTTGCAGTGCAATACCGCAAGTTAATTTGTGCGACGTCTAAAGTGATTGGCTCTGATTCACTAATTTCTGTCTTTCTTCCTCCAGGGAGCATACATCGGACTTCTGGCCTTTGATTAACTAACATCATTAAATTATATGTTCTTTCATTGATCCCTTGGAAAACTCAACCTTGTTGATCAGGTAATTGATTTGGGGCAGCAAAGGGCAGAGATGAACAAAAGCATCCAAGGCCACAGTATGTCATCACTATAAATACTGACATTTGCAATATTCCCATCGTTATTTGGAGGGAGTTACTACCTAACTACTATCAGGCAGTACTTGTTAGTCCAGAGGGATACATAGATGCTTTCAGGGATGCTGATGGTGGGGATAGCATCATGTATGCGTTCAAAATAGGCTTTAAAAATAGCCAAAAAGGGGGGAGGAGGGAGAGAATGGCGAGTAATTCAAGGCATGTGTGTCTGCTTTTCTTCTCCCCACGGTCTCACTCCTCCCTGCCTTCCGCAGAAGGTAAATGTGTTGGTCTTTCCACTCTTCCAGCTACAACGCTGAAAAAAATAATGCTTATATTAGTGAAATTAAAGTCAGTGCTCCTGAGGAGGGTAAAATATTAACTTTTCCCAGCAGTTATTAAGTCGACTCCTGCTATAAGCCTAATAAATTACCATGTAAAAATGGATTTTTGTCAGGCAAGCAACCTATGGAGCACAAGGGTTTGCTTCATAAATGTAGCTAGGGATTGACCTGGATTCAGAAGGTCTGGAGGTAGGAAGCTCATTTTTATTTTCATTGCCAATATTTGACACACTCCATCTAATAATATGTACCATGACATCAAAATGGACATGTATGAAACACGAAAAAACCTAGATTATTCAGGATTTAACTGAGGTTTTAATCAATTGAGGCAAGAAATTAGATTTAAAGGTTTAGAAAATGAGATTTAATGAGTAATAGACATTTCAATCAATGCCAAGTATTTATCCTTGTATATACAGAGAGAGAAAATTCAAATATATAAATCTATAAAAGAAATCAAAAATATTTCAGAACTATTTTATAAATAGCTAAAATCCAAGAAGATAAAAATCTATACTTCCTTGTGTGATATGCAACGTATTTAGTTGCACATCTAAACACGGAAAGAGACTTTTTCCTTTTGCTCTATTTTACATTTGTTAAGAAAACATAATTTCTTAACTCCTTATAGATATATTTGTCTTCTGGATTCCTGACCCAAATTTCTGGCCTGAGGAATTCAAGATTTAAATAAGCAGATGGCTACAACTGTGAAAAGAATGATAGGAAGTAAGTCAGGTCCACCAACATACGCCTGGAATAGGTAGATCAGAACTACCAGAAGGAAAAACCTGGCCCCAATTGCTGCAGAATCAAAAATCTTCAGAGCAGTGTGTTTATTCTACAGAATAAATTCTATTATTGGCACTTATAGAATCAGAATAGGATGGTAACGTTTTCCCACACCAGATTTTCTTCTCCATCTCTTTGTTATTAATGTTTGGACACTGCTCCAGACACAACACTAACCTTCTTTTTCCAAAAATAGGCAATTTAAAAAAAAATTTATATTTAAAAAAAAGCCAAAAAATAATTAACGTAAAACAATTTTCTATCTCTTTGATGATGTAAAAGGTGTTTGGTTGTATTCTTGAAAATGAATCCCTTGGGATGCTGTAATCTTCATCACTTCTCCGTTTAGAGTGTCGTCTTCAATGATTGTTATCAGTCCCTCAGCGATTCTGGATGGGCTGGAAAAAAAGAAGAAAAGTTGTTATTTCCGAACCATGATGTAACAGAACGTGGGAAAAGGAGAAGTAAAGCAACTCAAGGTAAGTCTCTATACCCTGAAAATTAAATATTTGAAGCAATTTATTTTCAAGAGAAGCAGAGGTTACCACCTCTGAGTGTTTCTGGGGAGAAATTCAGTCTGCTTGATCAGGACATACAACGTTCAAGCAGCAACTTTACAAATCATAAGGTTTTTTTGGTCTTTATTTGCAACGCCATAACAGGGTAGGGGACTTCTTGAGCTCATCCACCATCATCTTATCAACGCAGTCCAGTTTTGTCAGTTCTTGGTCTGATTTCCATCTTGGATCACTTGCAACTTTATGAAAATTCAATATAAATGATATACCCTGTATCTCGCAACAAGTTTGTTTAAACACACTTATGAAAGAACAGCAAGGGCTATTAAAAACTAATACTTGGGAATTTCATCTGCACTTTGCTGGGAAATGGGAACACATAAAGGGAAATATCACTATGTAGGTGATAATCTTAAAACAGCCTTAAATGTCAGCCATTTGTTCCTTGCCTGTAGGATAACACATTTGGTAGACCTTTATCTCAGGCTCTGTTTCCCTTTTATGTTAATTTTGCTGAAAGTGCTACTGTGTGAGCTTTTTCTTCGTTAGCAAAGGACACTCCCCCCTCCCCCCCCCCCCGCTGTGTCTGACTTACTCCATCACGCCGTAGAACTGCATCATATTTTTGATCTCGTCCTTATAGGAATAATATTGTCCCATATTCTCCTCCTTGTCTATCGACTGAAGAATGGGCGTGTTGACGAATCCTGGGCAAATGGTGTTGAGCCTCACCCCGTAGTTTTCCATACTTGCTGCTAACTGGCAAAGAGAAGAAGTTATGGCATTCGTCATCAACACTTTAAAATAGCATCGTGAGAGTGATTTCTCGCAGAATAAGATCTACCACTAAGTACTTTCCAGCCCTGCCCAGTAAGCAGATTTTGTTACTACTGATTGTTTGGTTTCAGCAGCTACGTCTGAGGCACGTTTTCTCTAGTAATGGTACTAGATTACTAGAAAAATAACATCTGTGTTGCTGGGAGAACAATTCCACCAGAAATCAACACTCTTCTTTCCACGCAGCTGTTTTTTCCTAATATTTTTGTTATTAGTGCTCTTGGCACGTCCTTAGCAGTGTTCTAGGGGGATGATATCACTCTCATAAGCAAAACCAAGTAAAAAAAATCTCCCATGTGCTTCCAATCTTGTAAAAACTTTCTCATGAAAAGAAAACTATCTGAAATCAAATCAAGATTTAACTCTAAGATTGCATTTACCTCCCTCACGTCAACAGAAATGGGATCTGGTCTCTACCCCTGTAACTGTAGCGCTAAACTTTTCCAGCTGCTCTATTGTCCCTGCCAAGGGATTAATTTTCCACTGAGCATCTCTGCAGGAAAAGTCCCTCTGAACTCCATGAAAGGGGCAGGAGTGTTTCAGGAAGCAGTTCAGGGAGATGGTGACAGCGCAAACTGCTCTGGGAATGGTGGGACCCTTCATTTTGTGGGTGCTCCCAATGCATCCAGGCCCGTGGTGAGCACTGGATGGACCTCCTTAGCCATGGCACAGAACTTAGGAACTATACGTGATACAGCCAAGAATATCTGTAATTGTTCAATGCCCAATTCTGTTTATTTTAACATTTAACAGGAATCCTTTTTGGTATTATGTACGTGTCCTTTTCATGAGATGATAACCTGCCCTTTTGTCTGGAGAAGAATAGAAACTGAAGTCCTACACCTTTTTTGTCGTACCTGCCCAACATGAGGCCATCCTGCATTTCCTGGTAAATACAGAGAATCATTGTTGTTGTTCTTTTTTCTCCTTGCCATTTTCATATTCTATAGAGACAGATTTTCCTCTAATTTTCTAGAAGACTTTTTTTTTTTTTTGAACTTGGTGATGTTTGTGTTATTATGAGAAAACAAAAATGGAAACCCAAGTTTCAGGTTGATGCCATGGCTTGTGTGTTATACGCGACCCTTATCCACGCTAATCTATTTAGGTCAATCCAAAAAAGAAGTTACATGAGTGGAGAGTTGGGAGGTAAAATATGCACAAACTATCCAAATGATCATATCTGCTCCCTCCAAGTTATTTTACCTTACTGCTTGTTCATTTTAACTAGAAAATTTTGGATTCAGAGGCTAAGACTTACTCTATGGTCATATAACAGCTAACATCCTGGATGCCTCATTTTGCATTTTCAGTGTATTGAGAGTTGGTAACAGCAAATAATGGTAAACATTTTTGTGCTTAAGTCACTTTTTGCACGCTTTAGTGCCTAATGATGATTAAAAAAAGTCATCAACCCGACTTACAAATAAGGAAAGCAATATGTTAAATGACAGGGATGGAGTTAGGAAAAGTATTTTCAAAGCCTGGATAAGAATTTGACTTTTGGGCTCCTCCCACTGTCCTTGAATTACTTTGCAGCATCTTTCTTCCATGCTCCCGCAGCCTCAAATCGCTCATGAACACACACATGCCTGAATTATTCCGTCTCTTGAGAAAGGAGGCTTCAGACTGCTTCAGACACTCTGCTCTCTTTAAGAAAATACATCCCAGTTCTGTGACAAAAGTGAGGGAACACGGAAAACTGAGCGCGAATCCAAGGAGCTGCTGATATTGTTTTCAAAAAACACATACTTACTGCTATGGACCGCGTGAATCCGATGACCCCGTGCTTTGTAGCACAGTACACGGGCTGGAACGCAGCGGGCATGAGGCCTTGAAAATAAATAAAAAGGTAGCTGAATAAAGATGCTGGGTACTCCTATTTATGATTACCTTAAACGCGCATACACAGGTTCTATAATGTTAAAAAAATAAGTGAGGGATTTATAGAGATGCAACAAAATAGATGAGTGAAAATTTTCAAATTATTTTGTAACTGGTAGGGTGGGAAAAGATACCAGACTGATAAAAACATGAGGAGGCAAGAGAAGAGTAATAAAAAAGCATAACTTTTAAGAGGTTAGTATCTAACCTCTTAGTTGTATCTAGATATTTAGTTGTATCTAGATATTTAGTTGTATCTAGACACTTAGTTGTATCTATGAAGTATGACTGAAAAAAGCATTCCAGGATAAGATTTTTGAGCCACCTGCTATGAATCTGTAAAGTACTTAACGTACATAAAGTATAGAAAGTATTTTAGATAAGCTTTGATTGCTGACATTGCTGCTGGCTAAACTGGGCACCTGCAGTCATTTGCAGTGATTTCAGGGACACAGTGTGGGGAAACGGTAGGGGAAATAACCAAGTCCGTTTTGACTACTGTATCTGCTTTAATATCAACTTTGTAACACATCAAAACGTAAATATAAATATTATGTCTGACTTAAATCCCGTGTTTATGTGGCCTGCACAGCTGCCGTCAGCCCAGCCCTTCACCTGCACAATGGTCTTACTGTGAGTTTATTTAATATTTATTTGGCAACTGCATAGTTTTGCTCTATAAGCAACTATAAACCAAGTAATTCAGATTTGAGGCACCACCTAAGGCATTGCAAAATTTATTTTACTTAAATACTACTCTGGTAATATCTGATAGAGCTTTTTTTTTTTTTTTAGACATTTAAATGAAATAAAGAAGCCATTTTGGAAAAAGCACTAAGAAGGGTACGCAGGACCTCGGTGCAGAGAGACTAGAGAGATACGTGAGTAAATGCCAAATGGAACGAGAAGTTGAAGACTTTGTACAGTGAGCAGAAAGAAATGGAAGCAGAGGTATGAATAGAAAAGCTTTTTCTAAGCATTTTCTAGATTGAATTAGATTGGCTGAAAATGATTTTATGGTTTGGCACCTCCTAGAGTGGGCCCTGTTCTGGAATAAGAAGCTGGGATGAAGATTTTTAGAAGGGAACAGGAAAGAGGTAACGATCCTTTATAATAATAATATCATTGCTACCCTCTGTAGGGAAAAGCAGAGGGGAAATGAAAAATGGGTGCCAACACTGAATATTTATGCTGAGAGAACATAAAATCATCAGTCATAGTAGAGAAAGAAGAGAGAACAGAGGTTTTCGAGGAAAATTTAGAACTTAATTCTAGTAAGACTGAGTTTGATGGCAAAACACTGGTTGAGAAGAGATGGGAGACCATGAGTGTGTGTAGAAGTTTCTGCTTGATATGCCAACAATTTCCAGCGTGTGCAGGCAGCTGAACTGGGCCACGTGGTGGCTGTGCTTCCACCTGAACACTCGGGTCTTGGGAATAGAAACCACAGCCCGTCCTGAAGCGAGGGGATAAAATTCCTCTGTGCTCCTGGATGTGGTATTGTAAAACTGGCTACTGGTTTTGATGCCTTAGTCTTTGATTCTAATGGAAGTCATCCCAGTTAATGGCTCAGATACGTTTTTTCATTCTTTATGTGATATAACCAGGAAAGGGTGTGACTTATCTCAGAGGAGGTGAAGAATCCGCTACCCAGCTTTAAGGATGGATTTGGCAGAAAAATTCTGTTCCCTTAAACTTGTATTTATCTGTTTAGCTGGGATTAACATGTGATGCTTCTGCTCCATATGCTTTATAAAAAATGGGTTTTTTCTTCTCCCCTCTGGGTTCTGACCACAATATTCCTTAACGCTTCTCTGTTTGATGACTTTATGATCATCACTGTTCTTTGAATAATTGGAAATATTGGAATATGAACACAATAGAAATATTATGATACTATTTTTTAAAAATCTCCTAGCAGTTTAACATATTTTAAAGGAAAAACCAATCCCAATGAGGCTGCAGCTCACAGACATAACTGGAAAATAACTGGAAAACACAGAGGAGGAATTTTATGCTAATTTTTTTTTAAGCATAGTAAGACAAATTTATTGTTACTTGAAAGGGAAGAGAAATAAGGTCAAGAAATAAACAAAGGAATCCAGACAGATAGAAATTCAGTTTCACAGAGTACCACCTTGAGAGTCTGGAGGTTATCAAAGCAAAAGCGCAGACACACGCATGAATTCCCTTTCCCCCTTTGCTTAATAAAAGTGTGTAGGTACCAGCCGCCAAAGGGTAAGAGACAAATTCCAAATTGCTAAATTTAATTATCTAAATAATGTCAGGGGTTAAATTTAGTTTTGTGTGCTTTTTCTGTTGCTTGTAACTATTCTGTTAAAAATTAAAATTAATGTAGGTAGCTTCCTACAGAAGAAATTTTAGAATAATTTGCTCTTTAAATTTGGAATGAAGTTTTTTACAGGGCCAAAACCTGCAGCCATTAGCCTTATCTTTTATGGGGCAAGCTGGCAGTAAAACACATTTCCCACTCTCTCAGTTGCTTGGCAGCTTTGCTTCCCCTTGAGATGAACGCACAAATCCCTTAATATTCAGAAAGTTGCGTGGCTTTGCGATGCAGCGGGTTGGGAGGTGGGTACGTGCTGCTTCTCCTTCGATCTTTCTCTCCCTTTTCCACTTAGTCCTGGCTCCTGGAGACACTAAAGAGGGAAGATTTGATACTGGAAAGGGTGGACACGCTGGCTTTCACCCAGCCGAACGAGCACTTGGAGCATCCACTTCACAGGAAGCGTTTAAGTCCTTCTGTGGGTGCTTGGAAATATAAAACAGTCGGGCCTGATGCCAACCCGAGTTCAGATCATTGGCAAAAATCCCACAGCGAAGAACGGGAGACTAATTAGTGGGTAAAGCAAATATTACTGAATGTCACAAAAGCACTAAATATAACTCTTCTTGCCGCTTAGCAGGACACCAGAGTATTTGCTGCCTGTAGAGTGTGTCTGGTGATAAAATCTGTTGGAGAACTTGGACAGGGAGGGTCAAAACCACTGGAGAGTTTAATGATCAACAGGAGCTCGCTCCGAAAAGAAAACACTGGGAGGGAAACGGGCCAGTGGCAATTTGCCTTTATATATGGAATAGGCTGCAGGACTTGGACCTTCAGACTGGAGAGGAGAATGAGAGTCACAAAGCACAAAGAGTAGTAAATAAATAAACAGTAAAAATTAGCGTGTGTCAGCTTTTCTAACGTGTTCTCCCTGCTGACCTCAGCGACAATCGCTAAATACAACCTCGGGAAAAATAAACAAATGGGAAAAAGGCGCTGTTTTTTACAGGTTCCCGCAATCATTATGGCACAACGTTAATGTTAAAGAAAAGTAAGTAAATAAATGCAAATTTCGATCAAATAATTAAAATGGCATTTCTGAGCTCTTACCAAACTGAAAAAAGCCAAGCTGTTAGGTCTGAAAATCAGAATTATTTTGTGTTCACTTGAAACTGGTTGGAAATGGACTCGCGCTACTTCCTGCCCCTGCCCTTTCCGAAGCGCTGCCTGGGCATCAGCCCTGCTGTGGAAAGCTTAATTTTTGACCTGTGTTGGTGAACCCTTTTACTGCTTTCATTGCTAAAATGCACAGGAACAACCCAGAATAAAATTACTGCCATTTGGTATTCCTCATGGATACCAAGGAAAACACTAACAACCCAAGCGTAAACCAACATAATGTATTATTTTTCCCAGGCAGTAGCAAGAGAGAACAAACACCATGCTCAAGATTATTAAATATGAGACTGATAGGTTGGGAAAATTACTAAATTTTTCATTGAACTGAGTTTAAAAAGCAAATGAAAGTCATGGCCCTTTGACACTGCTTTGGTTGCTATGACGAAAACCAGCTCAAAATGGGAATAAACAGGGAAAAGCTGTAAGAAAGAAGGAAAGGTGTGAGTGATCAGTACGATTCATTTATTTCAGAAACAAACCAGTGAGTAGGAGATGTTTATACAGGAAATATTCTTACCTGCCAAAGATGAGATGTTAATGATTACTCCTCCGTCACCTCCGTTTCCTTTTCTCATGTATTCTAAGCCGAGGTAGGTTCCTCTGATCACAGACGTCTGATACAGGGGGAAAGGGATTATTATAGTCAAAATTTGTTTCTTTTGTGCTCCTAAAAACTGAATCTTGCTTTAATCATGGTGCCTAGAACCTGTACTGCTTTACCAGTGATCTTATTTGTATTTTGGTACATTCCACAGTAACGCAGCGCAAGAGCTTCAGAAGCACAATTGCGTTGTGTAGAAATAACAGCAGCTTAATTATTGTTCTTACTAAGAGACCAATATTTGAACTAAAATGTTACTATGTGAAAGAAATGCTGTGAAGGAAATGAAATAGAGAATACATAAATAATTTATCGATGAAACACATGCTTTATCTGAGGATACGAGTGGTGAATGAACTGATCCAATTCCCAGCATTTTCCCTGAGACAAACTGCTCTGCGTCATAAAAAAATGTACAGATGGAATCAAATACTGACATTTGTGACTCCATTGGCTCAAGGCATGAGTTTTCTTCTTAGAATTAAATTATAACTTACATTTCTGGTCCCAGAATATTAAAAATATGTATTCTTTTCTGACTGCCATTCTTCTCAAAAGAAGATTAACCCAAAAAGACAAATATAAATTGTCTTTTTATATTGTCCTCTCAAAATGCAGAGAGGTGTGAAACGTGGATTTAGTCTAATATTAATCTGCAGCACATGATTTTTAAAATGTTTTTTACAAGATCTTTGAGGAAGAAAATTTTACTAAGACCTGTGTTATCTCGATTCCTTAAGGTCTGTTTTTTGAACCCTCCTGCAGCCAGAACTTCTGCTGGGATTCATCTCGCCCAATTTCAGACATTTAACCCTGAGATGCCTAAAGAAACACTGGGCCTGGGGTTATTGGCCTCCGACACGAATCAAGCGGTCGAGACTTTCCCAGAGATCAGCAGAGACTTTAGAATTGATAATAGAAAGGCAGCAGACAGTGGAAGATACTAATTTTAATGAGAAGTTGCGATATTCCTGCATCAGTGATGAGTTTTGCAATTATTTACTGATTTTGTTAGATCTCGCCATAATCAGTTCCCATTTGGTTTACAATTTCTACTTAAAATGAACAAGTGTATTAAGTTTTATTTTTCTGGAAATATTATTTAAATTTTAAAATGTTTTTTATGACCATTTATTGCTATTTATATGACTCAAATGAAGATGTTAAAAAGATGAAGTGGTCCTACAACTATGCTCACATCTGTGCAAAATTATTTCACTGAGAGTTTTGACCAATTCTACAGAATGGTGAATCATGGAGAAGGAAATCTCCAAAAGTAATAAAAAACCACAGTAAAAAAAATAATCTGTATATGACTAAAACCTACTGGATAGTGGCTGGGTGTACTGGAAAGGAAAAGCTTTTAAAATTAGAACATTAAGTATTTTTCTACCCTTATCTAAATTCCCAAAGCAAAATTGAAATAATTTGAAGACATGTATTACATTTGATTTTTATTAGCTGATAGTTTCAGGCATACGTGGTATAAAACAGAAAGTTCTAATCCAAGTTCAGTTCAGTTGCCCTTCGCACTTACGGGTTTTCAGAGGACTCAGATTTGGGGGGGCTGCATCTCCTGCTTTGTTAATATTCCTTGTTCTTTGCCCAAGAAATGTGAGGTTAAACTGCCCATTGATGGAGATAAAACAACCTGAGACCTCATTACCAAGTTTGCTTTGGAATTTTGATAAAGAATCAGCTTTTTTTCAGTTTCGTTAATTGCAACGTTTTATGGGATGTTTTCAATGTTGTTATATTTTCAGTGTACCAATTTCCTGGAATAGTGTAAAAAAAAAAAAATGAAAAACACAACATATGAATAGTTCAAAATTCTGAAATAACATTCCAAACTTTTCCTAAACCAAAAATTCCCATAAAAAACTTTTTTTTGTTGTTTTTCCCCTGGAAAGTTTCGTCTCAAGTACTTTAAAAAATGTTTTGATTAATATCAAAAGAATGTTACTGATTGAATGTTTTAACAGAAACTTTCCGAAGAAGTGTCTTTGGTGGCTTGTAAAACCCCAGGCTAAATGGGGTTTCTCTTGCAAGTCCCGGAAAGTTTCAGAGCCGTTATAAACGTAGTTGAGTGCTGTTTAATGTTGATTGCCATGAGTAAATTTTAAAGGATTTATTGAAAAAGAATATGGTTAATGCCCAGTAGTGCTGCTGTGAGGGGTCCTCATTCTGAATATGACCTCATTGGCAGCTCA
>JAHREE010000354.1:1280874-1300985 GCA_033628505.1 Tringa tobata | reverse complement strand
GCCGCGGGGGGGGGGGGGGGGGGGGGGGGGGGGGGGGGGAGCCGGGCAGGATCGCGCCCTCCCCGGTGCCGGGATGAAGGCCGGGATCGGGGGGAGCAGCTCCATCCCCTCCTCACCCCTTGGGGCCACTGTCGTCGTCCCCCCCCCTCCCGGGGAGGGAAGAGGGTCCGGGGCAGCCCGGGGTCCCCTTCGAGGTGTGGGGGAACAGACTTTGTGCCCCCAGGGATAGCGTGAGAAGCCGCTGGGAGGTTTGGGAAGGGCTCTGGGGTTGGCACTGCTCACTTCGGGGCGAGGGATTGAAAGAAAGTTCAGTTTTTAAAAGAGCAAACAACGAGACTTTTCATTTTTTCAGTGCTTCAAAACACACCCCCCCACCCTGCAGCCTTCCAGCAGAGTGGAGGTGTTTGGTCCGGAAAAGCTGTCACTAAACATTGTGGACGTTGGATCTGCTTTCTAGAAATTTTCGGGTCTGTGGACGGCACAGCTTGTACCTTTAAAAAGTTGTTTAACCGCTTTTGCAGCGTATAAGCCAGATTTTGCAATATCACGGGAATTGTATGAAATTAAAATTTATCAATACCGAGATATATCCTGCTACAATAGAAATAAGAACAACCGTGGTGATCTAACAGCTGAAATCAATTTTCTTGTTCTCTAGCCTGTTACTAGAGATTCCCAAACGCTCTCCCATAGAAAACACGATCCCGGGGAGCGCTGGATAGACGGGAAAAACTCACCCTTCCCGACCCAAGCTCTGTAACCCTGAGTGCATCGTGTGAGTGTTAAGAGATGCGCTTTTGGGGGTCCTTTGTTGTTTGTGCATCAGGTTTAAACTTTTGGCTTGTGCTTTCCAGGTCCCCAAAGTTCTCCGACTCAGATTTATTCTCTGACATTAACGTCTGTTATCGTTTTGCTTTAATTCTCAGCAGGAGTGAGCCAGCTTTGCTCCTTTCCTTAAGCTTTCAACCAGGCTGCCTTCTTCTGTGGAATTCCCTCCTTTTGTATTACCTGGAAGAAACAAATTATATCGTTCCTGCCACCAGCAAACTGTTACAGAACCATTAAGGTAACTACGTTACCTAATTGAGTAAATTGAGTAACGTAAGATCTTGTTATTATAACCTTTGTCCTTAAAAAATGTGAACTAATATAATCCAGCTGCTAAATTGGCCCGCAGCCATCTAGTTTTCCTAAAGATCATGATTCACGGCGCTTCACAAAAGCCGTCGGAGCCGGCCCGTGGGATGAGTGATTTGTTTCACAGCGATACCTGTATTTCTGGGAGGGCTCCAGGTCGCCGGGGAAGCTGTGAGGTCGGTGCCACCGTGAGCTCTTCCCCAACCAGCTGGGCCAGCTTCCCTCATTTACTGGGAGAGGAGGAGGGTGCCAGGTCAGAGGCACACGCCGAGCTGAGTGTTACCACACAGGGACCTAACAACAGCGTCACAGCGCAGTCTTTCGTCCTCAACCCAACACTGATGACACCCCCCCCACTGCCACCACCACCTTTGGCCACGTCGTGATCAACGTCTGTCACCGTCTTCATTTCCACAACAGATTTATATTTTTTTTAAGAAGGGCTTTTCGAGGGAAAAGATCAATAAACCCCTCCGTGTTTCCAAACAGCTGCAGCTGGAATGACCTTTGGCAGCTGTTTCCTAAATTGTTGATAGCTCGGCACAAATGTTAGGAACAATCTGGGCTCTCCGGAGAGGCTGGGACGCTTTGGGAGCTGAGTGTTTCCAGAAAACAAATCTTAGAAGTCTGTGTCCTGCCGATTGGTGTGGCTGAACGTAATCCTGGGCAGCACGGGAGGAAGCCTGTGGGGAGGGAGCAGGGAAGAGCGTGTTTGACTGCAGGATTTAGGGAAAGGGAAAAATCAGGGCAAAGAAAACAGCTCCAGTGCTCAACATTCACCACGGTGCCCGAGGAACAGAATTCCCTGCCTCGACAGGGAAGACAAGAAAAAGGAACACCAAAACTACAGTTTTATACTCTAATTCTACCCAAATAAGCCAATGCTCTCTTGCTGTCCAGGTTATAAAGTACTTTCCTTAACATTCCACCTCCTTCCCGATTCCCCGGGTTACACACTTTCCCACATGAAAGTTTTTAGGACAAACCCCATGATTTTGGACACCTCCTGCGGCCACAGTTTAAATCACTGTGTCAGGGAGGGGGTCAAGCAACGCCATGAGCCTGCAGCCCTGTCTTCCCAAGTGGCCAACTTATAGAAGGCTGAATATATGCTTTGGGAACTTCATTCGGTGTGTGAGAGAAGCTGATACGCTCTTTAAAGGAAATGTGAGACAGCTAAAAATGATGTTGCATTATTCAGTGACAGAGCCAAAGCAAACCACAACGCATTTATGATTTTTTTTCACCAAAAGGTGCACTAACACTTGCTTTAGGGGTCTGGTGTCCAATAGGTTAGACTCAAGAAATATCCCAAACAACTAGTATCGGAAAGCAGAGGCATGAAAAGCTATTAAGTGACTCTGTGAATGTTTGATTTGGGTGCTCTGAGAGACAAGTAGTTCCATATGGGCCATCTGGGCTTTCTGTTCAAAGCCCAGAAATAACAATAATACTAATTAATGTCCTAGATGATGAAGCTGTTTGGATTAAGCCCATCACACAGGCTCCCCCTCCAAATGCATATTCACATTTGCATGGTATTTGTGTGCAGAACGTGATTTCATTTACTGTTTCCTAGTAGACCTTTATTGGCTAATGATGTGATGTCTTTGTTTCGCATTCCTTTTCCAGCTGCGGCGCTTCCTCTTCCATTTCCCTCCCCTCACATGGATTCTTTTCCGGGTCCCACGGCTTATGCTGTTCCACAGAGCCCAGAGTGACATCAAAGCATGGAGTCTCCAGGTGGGTGTCATCTGGTTTCGAAAAGGAGGTGGGAATATGGTCTCCTTGACATATGTCACCCTGTTCCTTCAATTAGAGTATTTCAAAGAGCAGCCCAGGCCTCATTTTTGGTATCGTCTCTTCATTCTCTGCACAGTGCTATGCAAGTTGTAGATGAAAACTAAATAAATGATGTCACACCTGTGAAGGGACTGTCAGACATGGCGTTTAGGAGAGCAACCAAAGACATCTGCCCTTCCCTAACGAGGAACTGAAGTGGTCAGTGAGTATAAGACAAGTTTCCATGTCCAAGAGTTTTTTCCATAATGCAGTTTCTGTGTGATCCCTCTGTATGGACTGCATTAGAAAGGCAGCAATTACTGGAGGAGAAGATGAGGTTATGCAGCAAGGCTTTATTTCAGATATTATACCTAGCCGTGTATACAAAATAATTGAAGGCAGATAGAGTGGCTGCCAGAAACGTCAAACTAACTTAGAGGGCAAGAGACTCAATGAACAACAGGCACAGAGATTTGCCAAAATGCATTTTTCCAGCACCACATCATATCAGCCCGGGCTAGGTCTGCTTATTTTGCTTATCCAGGACAACAGCACAAAAACGTCGTGTACTTGGGGAAAATAGGAGAACACGGGCTACATCAAAGCAGAGCGTAAGAAAATAGTTATGAAAAATCTATTACTGGGGCTTTTGTGATATGAGTTACTCAAGATGCCAAGACTTCCACGGTGAGCTTTGGAGGAAGACACTAAACCAAACAGCTCCATGGTTGTCCGTCTTTTCAAAAATAGCGGGCAGGGGAGGAGAACGCATCATTTATATTTTTTTTTAAATATGAGAAATTGAAGTTGGTAGTATCAACAGAATAGAAATGGAATTTAATGCCACAGCATTGCGTGAGAAGAAAAAGGCTCGGGTTAGTGGCGTAAGGAGGACTCATAAAGCAAAGATTAGATCCATTTGCTTTATAAAATGGAAAAGGGAAGTCACTGGAGACATTCAAAAAGGGGACAAGAAACTTGTCCAGTGCAATTTCCTGGCCTGTCAGGACGCCTAGAAAGTGTGCAGTGTTTGTGACAGGTTTGTCAGAGCCCATGGGAGGGTGTTATGGGATGTGAGGGGTAAGAGAGGTGATGGCTGGATTTTAAATTGCCTTTAATCGACACTAGAGAGGAAGGAATCTGAGTGTTATGGAGCTTCCCGTCGCTTTGCTGGTGATGTGAAGCTGGTGGAAACACCTACCATGACTGAAAGAAAGGTTTTGGAGTAAAAGTAGTGGAAAACACCTTGTGAAGAAGCTGTAGGAGATAGCTGCCTGGGAAACTGAGGACAGGGGGATTTAGGAATCCAGCCTTGGAGACCTGTTCCAAGAGGCTCCCTGGCTCTCCAGGGACTGGAAGGGGCTCTAAGGTCTCCCCGGAGCCTTCTCTTCTCCAGGCTGAACCCCCCCAACTCTCTCAGCCTGTCCTCCCAGCAGAGGGGCTCCAGCCCTCCCAGCATCTCCATGGCCTCCTCTGGCCCCGCTCCAACAGGTCCATGTCCTTCTGCTGTTGGTGGCCCCAGAGCTGGAGGCAGCACTGGGGGGTGGGGGTCTCCCCAGAGCGGAGCAGAGGGGCAGAATCCCCCCCTGGCCCTGCTGGCCACGCTGCTGGGGATGCAGCCCAGGGTGCAGGGCGCTTTCTGGGCTGCCAGGGCACATTGCCAGGGTGTGTTGAGCTTCTCATCGACCAAATTATTAATTCCCTGCCCGAGAGCTGATAACACGTTCATAAAAATAAAAGTTCTCTGGAGGAAGGAGCAGAGGAGCCCGTGGGTGCCCGGCCGGGGCAGCAGGACCTTGCCAGGCAGGCAGCTCTGCAAGGTGCTCGGCTCCTGGAGGCTCCACGTGAATAAGGAAGGGTTTTCAGCGTTGGAGCGCGCCCTGCCCTTTCTCTATCTGATATAATTACAGGAGAACCTTTAAAACCCCGTCCTTGGCACCGTCTTTAAGCAGCACAGCTGGCATCACAGCCAAACAGAAATATGTGAGCCCCTCCCATGCCTCTTGCAGCCTTGGCACCGCGCTGCGCCAGGGACGCGCGGCCCCATTTACCTGATAATCGACTCATCCAGCAGCCTAAATATCCCCACCTTTGGAGAGAAATCGCTGCTCGGGCTTACGCTCAAGCTGTAAAAGCCAGTGCAATCGGTTAAAATCAGACCCAAGAAAGCCACTGGTGTCTCTTAGCCCTGTGTGATTCCAGTGCGACTGAATCGTTGTCTGCTTCCTACAGAGATCGACCTCGTGCTTTATGATAGTTGGTGAAATGCTGGAGCCTTATTAATTACCTTATTCGATAAATATTACTATTGTGCTTTCTTTGACCAATACCATAGATGCTACTTTTGTGCTTTCTTTGAATAATACCCAGTTGAAGAGAAGAAGGAATATGGTTTTGATTCAGTTTTAACTTTTAAAAAGCAAGAACCGGAAAAAAAAAAAGAGAGAGAAATCCCAGAAAATCTTCTTTCCAACTTTGAAAAATAAGGAATTAGGAGGGAGCCATGAATCCGATGAATCCTCCTTATTCTGCTCTCCAGATTTCTGTAGGGTCTGTGGGTGATAGTTGTCTTTCGAGCTAATGTTTTGGCTCTCTCCTGTTTTTTCTCTACTCTCTACCCTGTCTTAGTGTTCTGTTTTAGGAAAAAAATATCATACACAGAACTTTTTTGGAGGTGGGCAGAGTATTTTGTGCTGCAGAGCGGTTGTTATTTATGTGTTTTAGGGAAGTTAGGGATCTTCCCCAACTGTTTTGAGTGCAAAAAGCTGGCGGTGCTGCAGAATACTGTAATGCATTATAGATTCCCTCCCACTCAGAAGAATGGTGTGGTAACATTCAGAAATAACATGGAAAAGTGAAGGAAAACTCAAAAGAAAAAGTATGAAACAGGAAGCAAAAGAACTGATGTACTTACTAGAAATGACACTTACCACTTTAAGATTAAATTAAGAAATTAGTTTAAAATCTCAGATGTCAACACCGTGGTACTTCTGCTTAGAAGATGTTCATGGTTTTAAATTAATTCTGATGCTTAGTGTTATGAAATACATGGAATTGAATCAGAAACTGAGTAACAACAAAATTATATAAAACTACCAGAATCGAGTTCTCAGTTTCTTAAGGAAATGTAACTGCTGATATTAGTTGGTGCAAATGCAAAACCGGGCCATAAATCTTTATTTCAGGCATGGCCAATGTAACCTTGAATGTAGATATTAAAAATAGCAGCAGTTATTAAAAAAATTCTATAAAAATGTGTAATAAATTAGTTCCACATCAAAGGGGAGACCATAGCTAATATGTAAAATTTAACCCTGTAGCCTGTCTGTGAAGTATTTTAACTATTAGGAGTTTAATGTCAATTACTGGATATTATTTCTGATCATTTAGAATGTTTACAAGTGTAAAATAAACTGCATTTGCTGGTCAATTGAGAATAATGTATTATGGGCGCTCTAGCTGAGATCCTGAGATGAATCTTGAGTAACACTCAGGGTATTAAAGAGTTTATCTGTGCAGCTGGGTGAAAGGAGCGCGTTATGCTGCTGTAAACACCTTTATTTTTTATGAGTGCAGCCACGCTCACCCCTCTGTCCGGATGAAAAGCTCTAACTGAAATATTTAGTACAAATCTATGCGGAAATCAGGCCTCCCTGGCACACGCTGAATTCATTTGCTGAGACCTACTAATTAGTTCCCATTTGTGTAATGGTGTTTACTTCACATGACCAATAGGAAGAAACTGAAATCGTCAATGTAATTATTGAAGTGAGTTCAAATTGGCCATTCCGTTCGCGGATATCTGGAAATCTGACTAATAAGTACATTCCTCTACAATGATGTAAATAACTGGATATCTCTCTGCCATTTTATATTCCTGCGATTCAAACACACAGAAATAAACATCCATTTTCAGAATTGAAGGCATCTAAAAGCCTTTCTTCCTACTGGAAAAATTATATGTCTATGTTATGAAACTGGAAACCTGCTGACATGGTTTTGCTGGGATGGTAAATCTATAACGCCTTGCAAAAGCTTTTATGTGAAGCCGTAAAAATAAGTCTTCCAAGACCTTTCAGAAATCATGTAAAACCAGAACCCACAGCCCCATCTACTGCAGTGACGTGCGTAGGTGTTCAGTAAGGTCATCAGGATGTCATTTCAAATGACAACACAGAAAACCTAATAAAGAATTATTATGAAAGAAATGAGGACCTGGAATTTTAGAATTCTGGGGAGATGCATAACGCTCTATTACGACTGCGGTCTGAAGTAAATCAATTTATTTAAGACCTAAGAACGGATTCAAACCAACATAAAGAACCACTGCAGTTGACCATGACCTTTTTTTCCCCAATGATTTTAATAATTGTGGATAAAAAGCCCTCCTAGGCTCCACTGGGCAGAGCATCACCAGCGGGTGGAGGGGCTGGTCCTTCTAGAGACTAGCAAAATCTGATAGGAAGATTTGTGGGAAGGGAAAGGAAAAGGGAAGGGAAGCCTTGCAAGTTTCCCAGTCCCCATCGTTCCATTGCTTTGGAACAATTAATGCATCATTACCTCTTTCTGCAGAGCAGAGGCTCTACATTCCTGCTCCTTCCTCCCTCTCAGCCCCAGCCCCAGCCCTGTCCTCCCACGCTTCAGCAGCTGTGTCAAAAGGCTCTCCAGTGCCTGTAAAAAACATCCTACAAAGGATATTTGCTCTGTGATAAATGTGTGTTTGATGACAGCTCGCTCAATATTTTTTTTCATATTTATTAATCTGTTTTATTTTCTTACACAGCCTCGGTAGTTATTTTTTACTTTGCAGTTCTGCTTTGTTTTGCTTGTTATTTCACTGCAGCATTGAGAAATCTGGATGAGACTGAACAAATAAATCAGGGAACTCTCATTTGGGGATAAAATGCATGACGCAATAGTGTTCCATTTCCTGAAGCTTTCCTTTAATTTGGCAATTTGAAGATGATGTTTAGTGCTAAAACTGCCTATGGAGGAGTATGTTAGAAGGTTGAGGATTAAAATAAAAAAAAAAAAAGTATAAAATGAAGACATAGATAAGGTGAAGATGGAACATCATAAAGACATTTGAATGGAAATTAGTTTAACACGGGGATATTCCATTTAAAACCAACAACCTTTGTTTTCCGATGGTGGGGTTAAGTCAGGAACATATCAACCCTGAGATGGTGGAGCAGTGGTTGCCTTGGAGAAGATGAACATATGTGACCAGGTGAGGACATTGTTGGTCACGTGTTATGGATTAAATGCATTAGCTGATGTATGCAAACTGTTAATGCAGCACAGTTCAAGCTGATTAAGAAGAATTCCTAATTCCTGTGACCTCTCGCAGATGTGACCACGGGGAGGTCCTGCCTGTCTCCCTCAGCTGGGTGTCCTTTGTGTGCTTTGGCAGAGCTACCTCTGCAAACAGGGCCCGGGAGTTTTCAGGCACGTGCTCGGCCGCTGCTCCCAGGGATGGTTTTGTTCTTACCCAGAGAACGCTCTCACTGACAGCGTTAATGTGTAAACTGTGTGTTAATCTTTGTCGAGAACATCCATAGACCCAGGGGGGTAAAATCTCCCAGTCTCCGGAGCGGTCCCGTGTGCTGGGATCCCAGCAGTTATGTTGCTGTGCAACCCCTACTTTTTGAAATAATTCCCATTTCAATACAGAAATCTTGAATACTTTCTTTTTTCTCTCAGGGAGAGGGGAAGGTTCCAACCCACAGCTCTGTCTTTCGAGGGATGTCATTTACCCATCTCAATTTAAGCCACTTTAGGGCTGATGTGCCTCCAACGTTCCTGAGATACGGGGCAACGATGGCATTTCATTAGGCCAGACACAAAGTGAAATATAAAGGTAAGGACACAGCAAATACCTTCCTCTTACTGGTTCCTACTTACTGCCTTTGGACATATTTAGAAATGACTAGAATTTATTAGAAATAGATTTTTCCTTAAGAGTAGAATAGAATATAGAATATAGAATATAGAATATAGAATATAGAATAGAATAGAATAGAATAGAATAGAATAGAATAGAATAGAATAGGGCTTTTTTACGAATAGAATTTTTTTAAGAAGTGAATGAGCTGAGCAATCCTGTGTTAATGTAGGCAGACTTTATTGGGACACCTCAGTTTCCTCCTATATTTTATGATGTGCCGCTGTTGATGGAATTAACAGCTCTATGTAAATGAAACATATACATAACTACTGAGATAGGCATCTTTTTTTATGGATCTAGACCTTCATCCGTACGTGACTTAACTTCATTTTGTCAAATGGTGATTAGCATTACACTATTAAATAAAATTTTCTAATTTTATGAAATATTTTATCAGTTAAAAGAGAATTATAGCTTGAATTATTTCATGCCCTGTAACACTACAAAATACCAGCATAATGGTTGAGATGTGAAGGGTCAATTCTTAGTTCTTTAAAAAAAACGCAATTAAAAAAAATATCCTGAAAACTTAAAAATCAAAAATAAGAATATGAGAATGAACACAGGGAAATACTCTATCAAAAATCTGTGAGCCATGGGGGACCAGAACGAGCCCTGGTGAGAACCTGAGTATTTCCATAAATGTGAAGTGAATCAGACTGGCTCATTCCACCTTTCCAGCTCCCTGTACCACACCACGTTTCCAGTCACTGTTCTAAGTAGGGCTCAGTAGTTCAGTGGTTCAGTACAGGAAAGTCCAAATCTCTTATAGAATCACATTTATTTTGACAAATTTCAAAGAAAAAAGTCATTAGAATAAGTCTGTTCTTATTTTATTAGTAATGCTAAGATTTCTTTTGGCAAAACGAAACTGTGTCATTCTGAATTTGCTTTGTTATTGTTTATTTGGGCTTTTATATTCTATTAGTTGTGTTATGACATAGTGTAGTTTCTGTTATACAGAATATTTCTTGATATGTTTCAATTTTCTTACAGGTTTTTTCCCAGAATTTCCAATTTCATATTCTGTGAATAATTGTGAAATTTCCTGACTACAAATTCCTTTACAGTAATAAAAGTAGATGTGAAAGGTGACCATTTGCCATTAAATTTGACTTCAAATTCTCAGCCAGGCTTGTTAGACCAATGCATTTAGATGGATTGTCTGCCCGGACAACAAATACAGATAATATTAGATAATACTAAACTGCAATCCCAGGAGTGAAACCTTCCCTTCACCCCCCCCTTAATTTTTAACGTCTTCCAATTATTGCCTTTTCTTTTCCTTTAGACCATGAAGCTCCCACAAGATACTGACGTGTGTGCTGTACAAATGTTTATTAGCTACACCGGGATATGATAAAAACATCCTCCTCCCAGTTTTGGAGGGAAATTGGGTATTGGCTTGTGAATCGCCACCGAGGTGCAAAGAACTACATCATCTGTTTCTAAGCAGCTGAGACAGCAAAATCCAGAAAGCAATTTAGAGTATTGCAGCAGAAGTCTTCAACAGAGTTTAATTAAAGTGTTCTGGTGATCTGAAGATATCCATAACCCAGCACTGAAATTAAAGAAATCCACGTCCACAGAATTTTTTCTCAGGCTCCCGATGCCAGTTGGCGCTGTTCTGCGTAAATACATATCGCCTGTATAAATCTCCAGTTAATGGCCAAAATACAGGATGGTTGTTCAACCACCTCCAAGGAAGCGATGCAAAACCAAGATAGGAGGCACCCGGTCCCAGCTGGTTGCTTCAGATCAGGTGAGTGAGGCGTTCTCTACCTAAGACTTCTGTACGGTTGATGGAGAGAATGAGGTGGGTGATCTAAAGGGGAAACATTTCTGCTGAGCTGCTTGGAGCTTACAATAAGAACGACAGGCTGAGAGAGTTGGGGGGGGTTCAGCCTGGAGAAGAGAAGGCTCCGGGGAGACCTTCCAGCCCCTTCCAGTCCTTAAAGGGGCTCCAGGAAAGCTGGGGAGGGACTCTGGATCAGGGAGGGGAGCCATAGGAGGAGGGGGAAGGGTTTGACACTGAAAGAGGGGAGATGGAGCTGAGATGTGGGGAAGAACTTGTTTGGTGTGAGGGTGGTGAGACCCTGGCCCAGGTTGCCCAGAGAAGCTGTGGCTGCCCCATCCCTGGAGGGGTTCAAGGCCAGGTTGGAGGGGGCTTGGAGCAACCTGGTCTGGTGGGAGGTGTCCCTGCCCAGGGCAGGGGGTGGCACTGGGGGGGCTTTAGGGTCCCTTCCAACCCAAACCATTCTGTGATTCTATGATTCTAAATATCACATAAGTCTGAGCCCTGTGCTCTGGGTGTCGTTCATCTGGCTCCAACAGCCCTTCTTGGCACCAGTGTCTCACCAGAGAGGAATATTTGGCTATTTAAAAGGCAGATGTTAATGGGGGTGGAATCGCTACGACACGCACTATACTGTGGAACACGCTGCCATTGGATGTTGTGGGTATTTTACATGGGTTTGAAAAATGATCAATGAAATTTAGGTCTATTAGACCCCAAGTTACCATCACTGAAGGTGAGATAGCAAAATATGGAAGAATTTATATAAATATATGCATACACATGTATATACATACATACATATATATATTTTCTGTTCTGGTTACCATCAAAGATGGGATTTTAGAATATGTGGAACTTTGTTTAGAGGGAGTACAATCATGTTTTCAGTATTCTGGCAGGACTATAATGTGTATTAAGTTGACCAAATGTATTCCACACCTTTTTCAGAACATTTTTCAGGAGGAAACAGATTATTTTTGCAGAATGTTTAAATTGTTTTAGCCTTATTTAAGTATATTCCATTCTGTCTTTCTCTCTCTGTCAATATTCATTCAATAATCAAAATCTATTTATGTGCATGTACATACATACATATCCTGCATACCTTTCTGTACCTAGGAAATAGTCCGGTTCCCCGTGTCACTTATTTTTATTTGAAAGATAAATTACCCCATTAAGAACTCCCCAAACTGGTACAACCTGGCAAAAGGGCAACAATATTTACAGAGTGAGTTTATGTTTTTCTTCCTGGCTTAGGTGACATAAGGTGGGGCTGACAGAATTCAGTGCCAAGAAAAGCATATATATGTGTCTCAAAGTGCCTTTTAATGAACTTATCTGATTCTGTAACTTAAAAAAAAATACTCTTGTTTAAATGAGAAGAAAAAAATACTGATATGTGAAAGTTTTAGCACTTTTACAGTAAACGTTTTTTGTTCTTTCTCCTCCTGGATTTAGTGAGATTAAGGTCAAGTCCAGTTTCTCTGTGATTCCAAATGAATTTCAGACAAGCTGGAGGCATTTAGTGGCTCTTATGCTTCTCAGGACTGAGAATCTGGTACGATCGTGATCCTGCACAGTAAAGACAATTCAACCACAGAGTTTATAACATGGTTCAAAACAACAGCCAGCCAATATTTTATAGGGCATGAAGGAAGAGGAGAGCACTGGTTGGAACAGACTTTCATAAATGTGTTATTTTCGCAAATTACAGAGTTACGAGGCAATAAAAATATGCTAAAAGTGTCCTCTGCCTCTGTTAATGCCTGTTGACCTGCTTGAATTATGTAAAAGAATAAGTGTTTTCACAAAGGAGGAGGAGAAGAGCACAGAGACGCTTATTATCATTGGATGGGCTATTCCTGAATACACTGATTTATGGATTTTTATATGGATTTTTTTACAAGTAAACCTGGTTATTCCTTTTTATGAAATTCACGTCTGTCTTCTGTACGGCAAAAACTCATTCTACCTCAGTTATGTAGGGACTTCCCAGGTAGAAGGCACAAATGTGGCCTCTGTTTGTGTTCTCCCAGAGGTGGGTGCTGTAGATTTAAACCCAGTAAAGGGCAGAGCTGGGCTGGAGCCTCCAGATTTCCTTTTAGGAATTTTTCTGAGGTCATTTTTTTTTGTGCAGCTCTGGGCCTGTGGATGGAGCATTTGTTTGCTCAAAGTTTTCAGAGTACCTTCTACACATGAGAAGTGAGGGATGGATCTTGGCACTGCTGTCGGTTCCTTTTTTTTTTTTCCATATCTGTTTTGGCCTTTTTTTAGTTTCTGGGCTCTGGCTCAAAGTTTTTAACCACATCTGGCATCTGGAGCAGAGAAAGTTCAAGGCAGGATGTCTCAACAGCTGGCAAAGATGGCCAAAACTCTAAAGAGTAACTATGTGCAAATTCAAAATCATACACTAGGAATCTAGGAATCAACACAAATCAAATATTGCATGACTAAATGTAATCCAATGAAGCTAAGACACACATGGATTATTTCATGCTGATTCACTCCAGTATATGAGTAATCAGGCAGAGCCGACATGGTAGCAAACTCAGAAGGGAGAGAGAGAGATGGAGAAATCAGCAAAGTTGGAGAAAACATCAGTTATTGGGAAAACGCTTTGCTTAACACCTTTAATTTATTGCACAAATTCATTGCATGGCTTCCTTCTGCTGCTGTGAGAACAAATAATCAGCCTGAAGGATCAGAGGTGTGTCTGTACGAGCCTTTTGCCCTACCTCTTCCAGCCGTTACTGTTAGTGAGGAAGAGGTCCATAAAAATATGAAAGTGCCAAAAGTGGCTCAAGTATCTAAATTCAAGGCTGTGATTCCCCAAAACCCCGCTGAACAGTGTTAGGGACAATGTTTCTGGCAGTAAAACTCCTCTCATGCAGTTTCCACTGTTCCCTTCAGTGGTTGATGTCTTGTTTGGATCAAGACTGGTCGTTGTTTGAAACTGAAATCTGATTGATAGCCTGAAAATCAGCATTTCTCTGCCCAAGAACTGACCTGTCCTGCTTCACATTGACTTCAGACAAAACATGGCTGTTTTGGCCACTTGCTTTAAGTTTAAAGGGTAAGTAGGAGAGATGAGCTGTGTACTTTAAACTAAACGATCATTTTATGTAGCTGCAGGAACAGCCAGGCTTATGTGAGGTATTTTTGATGTTTCTTTGTTTTTAAGCTTTTAAGTTAAAATACATACCAATGTGATTCATTTAAACTGTAAACTAAATCATTTTTTGCCAGGGCTGCTTTCTCGCCCTGTGGGGAATAAAACAAATCCTGAAACTATCAATGCCAATTAGGAAACCCATCTTGTCCTAAGTGGGGATTAATTATTTCATATAGAATTTGCTGACATGGACTTCAGGAAGGGCAGAGAAGGAAATAAGAGGGATAGATGCACAAATGAAGTAGAAAGGTCTAAGAGTCTACTGAATTCTTACTTGGGCTTGTTGTTTTTCATTTGACCTGTAAGTTGTATTAGCAGTAGATGGCAGTTACCATGACATTAACTCATTGTGACTAGTGTTTAAAAAGGGTATTTTGAGGGAAAAAAAAGAGGTAAATAAATGCAGCTGAGTATCAGCCTGCTTTGAGACAACTGTTCTCTGTTCTTCTGGAATCAGATAGCATTTTTTGGTCACGGAATCCAACTGAATTTTCAATGCTGTAATTACGAAAGGCACGTGGAGTCAGAATTAATGTCGAATAAGAAAACCAGAACTGGAGAGAAAGCCAGAAAATGAGGAAAGGAAATAAACACACGGCATGTGGTAACCACAATTGAGTAAATCATAAAGGTGAAACACAGATGGAGTATCCTGTGAGAGGGAAGTTGCAACTAAACCTCTGTTTCTTCCAAATTTCCAAAAAAAAAAAAAAAAAGGCTCATGTGTTATTCCTGGATGTTTAAGAAATCACACTATCCAAATATGTCAGAAAATGCCAACTTCATATTCAAATTGTAAGAACTTAGTAGGTTTGTTTAGAGATGGTCTTTAGTACAATCACTGGCAAATAAACAAGTCAACAAAAATGCAGATTTACCCCTTAGGGCTATTTTTTTCCTTCAGTTCAGAGACAACAGGAAGCCTGTCGTGGGTTTTGTCTATATATGCCATTGAAGAAGGCCAGTACCCTGACTTTTGAAGAGTGGGCATTCTGGTATGATCTTCTGTTCCCTAAGAACTCTTGACAGAAAGCAGCAAAATAGTTATTGTTCGAAGGCGAAGTGCTGAGCTCGTTCTTTGACCCTCCCTCTCCTCTTTCCAGCTGCCATCACTGTTGGGCAGCTACTTTTTCTTCCCTTCTTAAACGTGTTTTACTGTCTTAAATGTGAATTCAGTGAAATTCAGTGTTCTCCCACCATCGCTGATGGGCTTGACCTTGGCCAGCGGTGGGTCCCTCTTAGAGCCGGCTGTCACTGGCTCTGTCAGACATGGGGGAACCTTCTAGCAGCTTCTCACAGAAGCCACCACTGTAACCCCCCACTACCAAAACCTTGCCATAAAAACCAAATGCAAGCCTTTACTTCAGTTTAGGGACAATAATGGGAAGGATTCCACTGCTTAAACATAAGCAGCCACTCCATTTTAGTTGCTTTAAGGGATCTTAGAGACTCGTTGGCAGATGTGACATAGGGCACTCAAGAAATCCAGATTTTCAGGAGCAGCAGTGAAATCGTAGCTGTGAACGTCACCCTGGGACACAACTCTGCCCAAATGCAAAAAGTGGAGATTTCCTGTAAATAGATGAGGTTCTGGGTGGTGTAAAGACTGTCACATCCTGTCGACAGTCCTTACAGTCCTGAGGTCCGAGAATTATGCTGAGGTGACCGAGCTCTTATGTGCATGTGTCTGTGTGTCATGCATAGGCATAGGCGGGGACAAGGAGTTAACGAGTTCACGGTGACACGGAACGTTTGAGGTCACGTGAATGATTGACTCTCAATCCACTGGGGAGCAATTTTAGACAAAGCCTAGTGCTCTCTCACCTCGGAGCAACTCATGCTAAAGGCATCCTCGCCGTGGAATAACATAAGGTGATAAATCAAAAATGATTTAAATATTTCATCTGTCACACCAGGATGTTTACAGCTACAGAGTATGAAATGAGTTATTACCTCAGGATGACTCCGAGAAGATATTGTATTTGGAAGATGGAAGATTTTAAAAAAATGTTGCCTCTGGCACATGGGAGTCTATTATTCATTTTGGTTTACTTAATGGATTCATTACTAGCGTGTAATTTAGCTGTGGAGCCGGTATGCCAGTAGCTGCTGTATAGATTCTTTACTGCACAAGTACAATCAAGTGACTACTCACTCACGTGTCTTTAGCAGGATTTTTAGCTCCTCCCTTTGTTCCTCAGTCCTCAGATCCATTGTGTCACCCCAGAACAGAGGTCAGGGTTTTCAGCCGGTCAGAGAGTACTCTGGAGATCAGAGCTCTGGGATTTTAAGAATCTATTCTGCACTTTGCAAGAAGTTTTCACTGAAGTTAGTCCAAATTTTTCATGAATGGCATTTTTCCACAGAAAACACCGGTGAACTGAAACCACGTAATTTGTATTGGCTTCAGAAAAAATTCAAGCATCATGCTTGAGCTAATTGAAAAGTATTTGGTGCCGTTGTGGCTTTACGGTTTCATTTTGCTTTGATCTCAGGAAGTTCCGCCTCTGTTACATGTTGCTGCACGTGGCTGTTGGCTGTGGGAGCTCACACCGATGACACGCGGGGTTCTCTGTGGCCAAGAGAGGTGACACTTGAAGTCTGTCCCTTATTGTGGGCGTAATTTTGTCCATTTGAAACTGGGCCTTTTTACAGTCGCGCAGAGAAGGGTCTGCCCAGAGGAAGAGAAGGAGAAGCAGCAGTTGCTGAAGCGAATTCTCTAGAAGAGCGGGCTGATTACCTACAGAAGTATACTTTTTGAGTGGAAAAAAAAAGAGAATTTGGGGTTGTCAGTTTTCCTAGTCTCAAGGAAGAGAGAGGACTCTCTCTGATAATGTGATATTGGTGCTGGATCTGGCAGCCTCTCAGTTCCCAGAGCCACGAGCGGTGTTTCTGGCTCTAGGAAGAGCAGTGTGGGATGTTTGCAGGCAGCATTTCTCCGAGCGATGCTTCAGAGGGAGGAACAGAAGAAAGTCCTCCACCTCTGGAAGCTTGCTAATTGGAACAGCTTCATTCAGAAGTTTTGCAACGTGAATCCCAAGAATTCATGAATATGAATTAGCCAAAGCCAAACTCCGACCTTGAGGCACAGCCTGTCACTCTGAGAATGCTGATGATGTGGGAGGAGAAGAGCATCTCTAATTGGTCCGGGATCACCTGAGGTGACTTTTCCAAAGTCTCAGCAGTTGCCCACCATTTTCCCAGAGATCACCAATTCATTCTGTAATAGTTGTCCACTTTCAATTCTGCCAAGAATACAGTTTTTTTTTGTCCCAGCACCTCACTAGAGGAGTTCCCTACCAGGAGATCAAGTCACATGGGACTTGGTAGAGACCATCTCTGCTTGTAACTGCTCAATTCTGGCAGCTTTTGAACCAGACACTACTGAATGTCATACTGGCCCTTTGCCAGCTGCTGCAGATGTTTTGGCTGTGATCCCAGAAGGGTGGGAACCCTAGGTACGATGAAGCAAATGAAAAACAATCACAGAACAAATATGCCCTGGCAGGTTACTTCAGGAGAAAAGGAGGCAAGCAAAATATCATTATAAACACTCTGGAGCCATGGACTTGGCCATGTAATGTGTGCGGATGCTGGTCCAGTGGTGTTTTGGGGAGAGCAGAGATGTTAGATGCCTTATTGCTGCTGCTGCCTCCAGTGAGAGGTTCCTCATAGTCTCTTTTGTTAAACAGAGCAGTTGCCAGGCTCTGTGGTCCCATGAGAAGAGCACAACTGATCACCTACCATGGCAACAACGGTCTAGAGGATGGTACGGCCTCTGGAATCAAATAAATAAAACCATACGGTGAGGAGAACAAGCCCTAGAAGAACAGTTATTAAGTGGTGCGTTTGTCACAGGTGAAGAACAACACTCTCCCAAGAGCGTCAGCGGCAAAGCACAATGTCACGGATGAACAGGTCTGAGAAACTTCTCCTGAGGTTTTGGAACATGACAATAAAACAGCGCAAAATGATAAATTTTTAGCATGACAGATGAGAAGTTTCCTAAAATGTACGTAGACCTATTTTTCAGGTGGCTGATGTCGCTTTTAAACTGAGAGTGGGTCATATTATTTGCTCTTCTAGCAAACACATTTCTGAGGTTCAACCGCTAAAACATCGATGGATCAGTTGCTACTTCCTTTCTTTCAGCAGGAAGCAGGAAAAAAAGTCCAAAAAACCCCTGACAAACCACTGAAATCTGTGTGTGTTCAAGACAGGATCCGCATCAGACAATATTAGTCTTCAGATTTTGCTACAAAACCTATATTGAAATTTTTTGGTTGTAGCTTGAGCATCATACATGTCTGCATTTTAATCCTGTGGATGGGACCATGAAAAGGGCCTAAAAAGATGTTTTTCTCCTACTCTCTTAACCCCGCTGCTCTTTTCCTGGTTTTGACACAATCATAACCATATACACTGCATAACCATCTACACTGCATCATGTAATTGTGCGCTGCCAAGTCAAAGTAAATTCATGCACCACCCTCTAATTGTGAAATGAACACAACAATCACAATTATAAAAAATGTTTCAGGAAATAAAAATCCTAAATAATCCAAATTATCATTAAGAACATCTACAAAAATCACCGCTGAATGGTGCAATTGAAAACTCTTCTTCACGCTTACACTGTTCTTATCCAAATCTAAGGAATGATTTGGTCTGAAAAAAAAATTAATCTTGCAAAACATTCTTTTCGGAATTTAAACTTTCAGTTAACACAAATTTAGTCAGTGACTTTGACAGGCTGGCATTGCTCTGTGAAGAATGCAGATTTAATATGTGATGGATAAGAATTTAAAAATCATGTATACCCCTAAAAAAAAGGCTGAACTGGCTTTGGATTTACATCTGTCACCAAATCTGCTTGCTGACAACAGCACATTCTCTGGGCCAGGACACAGGACAGATAACCTCCCAGACCCTGCTGAACTGTACAGAAAATAACAGGAACTAAGCTGTCTAATATAAAAAAAATGGTTCTTACTTCTTGAGAAAACGTTCATACTGAACATTTCAAGTGGTGACCCTCTCTGGGTGCAAACATGGTGCCAGGAGGTATGTTTGGGGTTGAAGGTGTCCCAGGCCACAACCAAAGGGACTGAAGGGCTGTTTATTAAAGAATTCAGACCCTTTGATGTGACAGTTCTGAAAAAAAAAGCTTTGAACAGCAAAAAAATTCTGTGAAGACAGAAGGTGTGGTCGATGAAAGTGCAGCACGTTTCTTCAGTGATGTGAAGAAACTCAAGAAAAGATCCAGGATTTGATCTGGGAGACCAAAGATTCCACTTCATCTAGCATAAATTGTCAAAATAAATCCTCCTTATATAGTAGTCTTTTGCCCTTAAATTTGCATGAACGAGAAAGGAAACACAGTCGTCTTGTTTTTAATTTTTTCTGGGGGGAATTCTAGCTTATGAGCTGCCTATTCCAGTGCTCTGGGCCCTCAAAGTGAAGAAGTTCCTCCTTATGTTTAGGTGGAACTTCTTACGTTCAAGTTTGTGCCCATTTCCTCTTGTCCTGTCCCTGGGCACCACTGAAAAAACATCAAAATACGTGGCTGCAAGGAGTCGCGGTGACTGAGACATGGAAAAGGAAGCATAAGTCCTCTGTTCCCCCTGCTTTACCAGAAAACTCGAATCAAAACCTGTTTTGTTGTTTGCTGCACTGAAACCCGCTCGAGCCTTATTTTCCTCCCCCACTTCTTAGCAAAACCCTTTGTTCCGAAGGAAGGCTTTCCAGGTTTTGTCAGGAAAGGAAAAAGAAAGGAAGGAGTTTATTCACAAACCCAGGGAAAGATCGTGTTTCCTGTTGCCAGGTGGTTGGGGAGTTCAGAGGTGGGGTGTTCTGCTCTGCCTGAGACACCCTGAAATCCTGCCCCATGTCTTATGGGCACTGCAGGAAAAGAAGCGTGAGACACAAAACGAGGAGCAGAGTGACTCTGTTTGGTCAGTGGGTCATTCACTGTAGAAATGAGGCATCTTACTCCCTATTTCCCTTCATTATCTTGGTTATTATTGTTTGCAGGGAGAGGGTGAGTGCGCCTTCCACTGCTAAGGATGTTTACTCAAGAGGTGGGAGCTACAAACACTCAGCAAATCGGGAAGCCATTTTTCACAGCTTTAATCTCAAACAGCCTTCTCTACACAGGCTGGTGCTTGCTGTTCGTATGCTCAGACTTTCGGAAATAAAAATTGTATTTCTTTTCATCCTTTCCTTCTTCCTAAGGGGTTAAAGCATTTTTCTAAGGTATGAAAGCAGAATTTTTA